>OZ035880.1:151899497-152119535 GCA_964034835.1 Muscina levida
GGCCAATGGTGGATTTTCATATGGAAATCTTTAAATGCGTTTATCTCGTAAACTAAGCGTCTAATCGAAAAAAAGGAGCTTAATTTGTGATCACTATAAAATATTTGAATAATCACTAGTAATAGGTGGGGATATCACCATGAAATGGGTGGCCAATGGTGGATTTTCATTTGGAAATCTTTAAATGCGTTTATCTCGTAAACTAGCGTCTAATCGAAAAAAGGAGCTTAATTTGTGATCACTATAAAATATTTGAATAATCACTAGTAATAGGTGGGGATATCACCATGAAATAGGTGGCCAATGGTGGATTTTCATATGGAAATCTTTAAATGCGTTTATCTCGTAAACTAAGCGTCTAATCGAAAAAAGGAGCTTATTTGTGATCACTATAAATTACTTAAGAAATCACTAGTAATAGGTGGGGATATCACCATGAAATAGGTGGCCAATGGTGGATTTTCATATGGAAATCTTTAAATGCGTTATCTCGTAAACTAAGCGTCTAATCGAAAAAAGGAGCTTAATTTGTGATCACTACAAAATATTTGAATAATCACTAGTAATAGGTGGGGATATCACCATGAAATGGGTGGCCAATGGTGGATTTTCATATGGAAATCTTTAAATGCGTTTATCTCGTAAACTAAGCGTCTAATCGAAGAAAGGAGCTTAATTTGTGATCACTATAAAATATTTGAATAATCACTAGTAATAGGTGGGATATCACCATGAAATGGGTGGCCAATGGTGGATTTTCATATGGAAATCTTTAAATGCGTTTATCTCGTAAACTAAGCGTCTAATCGAAAAAAGGAGCTTAATTTTGTGATCACTATAAATTACTTAAGAAATCACTAGTAATAGGTGGGGATATCACCATGAAATGGGTGCCAATGGTGGATTTTCATATGGAAATCTTTAAATGCGTTTATCTCGTAAACTAAGCGTCTAATCGAAAAAAGGAGCTTAATTTGTGATCACTATAAATTACTTAAGAAATCACTAGTAGTAGGTGGGGATATCACCATGAAATAGGTGGCCAATGGTGGATTTTCATATGGAAATCTTTAAATGCGTTTATCTCGTAAACTAAGCGTCTAATCGAAAAAAGGAGCTTAATTTGTGATCACTATAAAATATTTGAATAATCACTAGTAATAGGTGGGGATATCACCATGAAATGGGGTGGCCAATGGTGGATTTTCATATGGAAATCTTTAAATGCGTTTATCTCGTAAACTAAGCGTCTAATCGAAGAAAGGAGCTTAATTTGTGATCACTATAATATATTTGAATAATCACTAGTAATAGGTAGGGATATCACCATGAAATGGGTGGCCAATGGTGGATTTTCATATGTGGTGGGAGCTTAATTTGTGATCACTATAATATATTTGAATAATCACTAGTAATAGGTGGGGATATCACCATGAAATGGGTGGCCAATGGGGGATTTTCATATGGAATCTTTAAATGCGTTTATCCCGTAAACTAAGCGTCTAATCGAAAAAAGGAGCTTAATTTGTGATCACTATAAATTACTTAAGAAATCACTAGTAGTAGGTGGGGATATCACCATGAAATAGGTGGCCAATGGTGGGTTTTCATATGGAAATCTTTAAATGCGTTTATCTCGTAAACTAAGCGTCTAATCGAAAAAAGGAGCTTTATTTGTGATCACTATAAATTACTTAAGAAATCACTAGTAGTAGGTGGGGATATCACCATGAAATGGGTGGCCAATGGTGGATTTTCATATTGAAATCTCTAAACGCGTTTATCTCGTAAACTAAGCGTCTAATCGAAAAAAGGAGCTTAATTTGTGATCACTATAAATTACTTAAGAAATCACTAGTAGTAGGTGGGGATATCACCATGAAATAGGTGGCCAATGGTGGATTTTCATATGGAAATCTTTAAATGCGTTTATCTCGTAAACTAACGTCTAATCGAAGAAAGGAGCTTAATTTGTGATCACTATAAAATATTTGAATAATCACTAGTAATAGGTGGGGATATCACCATGAAATGGGTGGCCAATGGTGGATTTTCATATGGAAATCTTTAAATGCGTTTATCTCGTAAACTAAGCGTCTAATCGAAAAAAGGAGCTTAATTTGTGATCACTATAAAATATTTGAATAATCACTAGTAATAGGTGGGGATATCACCATGAAATGGGTGGCCAATGGTGGATTTTCATATGGAAATCTTTAAATGCGTTTATCTCGTAAACTAAGCGTCTAATCGAAAAAAGGAGCTTAATTTGTGATCACTATAAATTACTTAAGAAACCACTAGTAATAGGTGGGGATATCACCATGAAATAGGTGGCCAATGGTGGATTTTCATATGGAAATCTTTAAATGCGTTTATCTCGTAAACTAAGCGTCTAATCGAAAAAAGGAGCTTAATTTGTGATCACTATAAAATATTTGAATAATCACTAGTAATAGGTGGGGATATCACCATGAAATGGGTGGCCAATGGTGGATTTTCATATGGAAATCTTTAAATGCGTTTATCTCGTAAACTAAGCGTCTAATCGAAAAAAGGAGCTTAATTTGTGATCACTATAAATTACTTAAGAAATCACTAGTAATAGGTGGGGATATCACCATGAAATAGGTGGCCAATGGTGGATTTTCATATGGAAATCTTTAAATGCGTTTATCTCGTAAACTAAGCGTCTAATCGAAAAAAGGAGCTTAATTTGTGATCACTATAAAATATTTGATAATCACTAGTAATAGGTGGGGATATCACCATGAAATGGGTGGCCAATGGTGGATTTTCATATGGAAATCTTTAAATGCGTTTATCTCGTAAACTAAGCGTCTAATCGAAAAAGGAGCTTAATTTGTGATCACTATAAAATATTTGAATAATCACTAGTAATAGGTGGGGATATCACCATGAAATGGGTGGCCAATGGTGGATTTTCATATGGAAATCTTTAAATGCGTTTATCTCGTAAACTAAGCGTCTAATCGAAGAAAGGAGCTTAATTTGTGATCACTATAAAATATTTGAATAATCACTAGTAATAGGTGGGGATATCACCATGAAATGGGTGGCCAATGGTGGATTTTTCATATGGAAATCTTTAAATGCGTTTATCTCGTAAACTAAGCGTCTAATCGAAAAAAGGAGCTTAATTTGTGATCACTATAAAATATTTGAATAATCACTAGTAATAGGTGGGGATATCACCATGAAATGGGTGGCCAATGGTGGATTTTCATATGGAAATCTTTAAATGCGTTTATCTCGTAAACTAAGCGTCTAATCGAAAAAAGGAGCTTAATTTGTGATCACTATAAAATATTTGAATAATCACTAGTAATAGGTGGGGATATCACCATGAAATGGTGGCCAATGGTGGATTTTCATATGGAAATCTTTAAATGCGTTTATCTCGTAAACTAAGCGTCTAATCGAAAAAAGGAGCTTAATTTGTGATCACTATAAATTACTTAAGAAATCACTAGTAATAGGTGGGGATATCACCATGAAATAGGTGACCAATGGTGGATTTTCATATGGAAATCTTTAAATGCGTTTATCTCGTAAACTAAGCGTCTAATCGAAAAAAGGAGCTTAATTTGTGATCACTATGAAATATATGAAAAATCAGTAGTAATAGGTGGGGATATCACCATGAAATGGGTGGCCAATGGCGGATTTTCATATGGAAATCTTTAAATGCGTTTATCTCGTAAACTAAGCGTCTAATCGAAAAAAGGAGCTTAATTTGTGATCACTATGAAATATATGAAAAATCAGTAGTAATAGGTGGGGATATCACCATGAAATGGGTGGCCAATGGCGGATTTTCATATGGAAATCTTTAAATGCGTTTATCTCGTAAACTAAGCGTCTAATCGAAAAAAGGAGCTTAATTTGTGATCACTATAAATTACTTAAGAATCACTAGTAATAGGTGGGGATATCACCGTGAAATGGTGTGGCCAATGGTGGATTTTCATATGGAAATCTTTTAATGCGTTTATCTCGTAAACTAGCGTCTAATCGAAAAAAGGAGCTTAATTTGTGATCACTATGAAATATATGAAAGATCACTAGTAATAGGTGGGGATATCACCATGAAATGGGTGGCCAATGGTGGATTTCATATGGAAATCTTTAAATGCGTTTATCTCGTAAACTAAGCGTCTAATCGAAAAAAGGAGCTTAATTTGTGATCACTATAAATTACTTAAGAAATCACTAGTAATAGGTGGGGATATCACCGTGAAATGGGTGGCCAATGGTGGATTCTCATATGGAAATCTTTTAATGCGTTTATCTCGTAAACTAAGCGTCTAATCGAAAAAAGGAGCTTAATTTGTGATCACTATGAATATATGAAAGATCACTAGTAATAGGTGGGGATATCACCATGAAATGGGTGGCCAATGGTGGATTTTCATATGGAAATCTTTAAATGCGTTTATCTCGTAAACTAAGCGTCTAATCGAAGAAAGGAGCTTAATTTGTGATCACTATAAAATATTTGAAAAATCATTAGTAATAGGTGGGGATATCACCACCATTGGGTGGCCATTGGTGGACTTTCATATGGAAATCTTTAAATGCGTTTATCTCGTAAACTAAGCGTCTAATCGAAAAAAGGAGCTTAATTTGTGATCACTATAAATTACTTAAGAAATCACTAGTAGTAGGTGGGGATATCACCATGAAATGGGTGGCCAATAGTGGATTTCATATGGAAATCTTTAAATGCGTTTATCTCGTAAACTAAGCGTCTAATCGAAAAAAGGAGCTTAATTTGTAATCAATATGAAATATATGAAAAATCACTAGTAATAGGTGGGGATATCACCGTGAAATGGGTGGCCAATAGTGGATTTTCATATGGAAATCTTTAAATGCGTTTATCTCGTAAACTAAGCGTCTAATCGAAAAAAGGAGCTTAATTTGTGATCACTATGAAATATATGAAAAATCACTAGTTAATAGGTGGGGATATCACCATGAAATGGGTGGCCAATGGTGGATTTTCATATGGAAATCTTTAAATGCGTTTATCTCGTAAACTAAGCGTCTAATCGAAAAAAGGAGCTTAATTTGTGATCTACTTAAGAAATCACTAGTAGTAGGTGGGGATATCACCATGAAATGGGTGGCCAATGGTGAATTTTCATATGGAAATCTTTAAATGCGTTTATCTCGTAAACTAAGCGTCTAATCGAAAAAAGGAGCTTAATTTGTGATCACTATAAATTACTTAAGAAATCACTAGTAATAGGGTGGGGATATCACCGTGAAATGGGTGGCCAATGGTGGATTTTCATATGAAAATCTTTAATGCGTTTATCTCGTAAACTAAGCGTCTAATCGAAAAAAGGAGCTTAATTGTGATCACTATGAAATATATGAAAAATCACTAGTAATAGGTGGGGATATCACCATGAAATGGGTGGCCAATGGTGGATTTTCATATGGAAATCTTTAAATGCGTTTATCTCGTAAACTAAGCGTCTAATCGAAAAAAGGAGCTAAATTTGTGATCACTATAAATTACTTAAGAAATCACTAGTAGTAGGTGGGGATATCACCATGAAATGGGTGGCCAATGGTGGATTTTCATATGGAAATCTTTAAATGCGTTTATCTCGTAAACTAAGCGTCTAATCGAAAAAGGAGCTTAATTTGTAATCAATATGAAATATATGAAAAATCACTAGTAATAGGTTGGGGATATCACCGTGAAATGGGTGGCCAATAGTGGATTTTCATATGGAAATCTTTAAATGCGTTTATCTCGTAAACTAAGCGTCTAATCGAAAAAAGGAGCTTAATTTGTGATCACTATGAAATATATGAAAAATCACTAGTAATAGGTGGGGATATCACCATGAAATGGGTGGCCAATAGTGGATTTTCATATGGAAATCTTTAAATGCGTTTATCTCGTAAACTAAGCGTCTAATCGAAAAAAGGAGCTTAATTTGTGATCACTATAAATTACTTAAGAAATCACTAGTAGTAGGTGGGGATATCACCATGAAATGGGTGGCCAATAGTGGATTTTCATATGGAAATCTTTAAATGCGTTTATCTCGTAAACTAAGCGTCTAATCGAAAAAAGGAGCTTAATTTGTGATCACTATGAAATATATGAAAAATCACTAGTAATAGGTGGGGATATCACCATGAAATGGGTGGCCAATGGCGGATTTTCATATGGAAATCTTTAAATGCGTTTATCTCGTAAACTAAGCGTCTAATCGAAAAAAGGAGCTTAATTTGTGATCACTATGAAATATATGAAAAATCACTAGTAATAGGTGGGGATATCACCATGAAATGGGTGGCCATAGTGGATTTTCATATGGAAATCTTTAAATGCGTTTATCTCGTAAACTAAGCGTCTAATCGAAAAAAGGAGCTTAATTTGTGATCACTATGAAATATATGAAAAATCGCTAGTAATAGGTGGGGATATCACCATGAAATGGGTGGCCAATAGTGGATTTTCATATGGAAATCTTTAAATGCGTTTATCTCGTAAACTAAGCGTCTAATCGAAAAAAGGAGCTTAATTTGTGATCACTATAAATTACTTAAGAAATCACTAGTAGTAGGTGGGGATATCACCATGAAATGGGTGGCCAATAGTGGATTTTCATATGGAAATCTTTAAATGCGTTTATCTCGTAAACTAAGCGTCTAATCGAAAAAAGGAGCTTAATTTGTAATCACTATGAAATATATGAAAAATCACTAGTAATAGGTGGGGATATCACCATGAAATGGGTGGCCAATGGCGGATTTTCATATGGAAATCTTTAAATGCGTTTATCTCGTAAACTAAGCGTCTAATCGAAAAAAGGAGCTTAATTTGTGATCACTATGAAATATATGAAAAATAACTAGTAATAGGTGGGAATATCACCATGAAATGGGTGGCCAATGGTGGATTTTCATATGGAAATCTTTAAATGCGTTTATCTCGTAAACTAAGCGTCTAATCGAAAAAAGGAGCTTTATTTGTGATCACTATGAGATATATGAAAAATCACTAGTAATAGGTGGGGATATCACCATGAAATGGGTGGCCAATGGTGGATTTTCATATGGAAATCTTTAAATGCGTTTATCTCGTAAACTAAGCGTCTAATCGAAAAAAGGAGCTTAATTTGTGATCACTATAATATATTTGAATAATCACTAGTAATAGGTAGGGATATCACCATGAAATGGGTGGCCAATGGTGGATTTTCATATGTGGTGGGAGCTTAATTTGTGATCACTATAATATATTTGAATAATCACTAGTAATAGGTGGGGATATCAACATGAAATGGGTGGCCAATAGTGGATTTTCATATGGAAATCTTTAAATGCGTTTATCTCGTAAACTAAGCGTCTAATCGAAAAAAGGAGCTTAATTTGTGATCACTATAAATTACTTAAGAAATCACTAGTAATAGATGGGGATATCACCATGAAATAGGTGACCAATGGTGGATTTTCATATGGAAATCTTTAAATGCGTTTATCTCGTAAACTAAGCGTCTAATCGAAAAAAGGAGCTTTATTTGTGATCACTATAAATTACTTAAGAAATCACTAGTAGTAGGTGGGGATATCACCATGAAATGGGTGGCCAATGGTGGATTTTCATATTGAAATCTCTAAACGCGTTTATCTCGTAAACTAAGCGTCTAATCGAAAAAAGGAGCTTAATTTGTGATCACTATAAATTACTTAAGAAATCACTAGTAGTAGGTGGGGATATCACCATGAAATAGGTGGCCAATGGTGGATTTTCATATGGAAATCTTTAAATGCGTTTATCTCGTAAACTAAGCGTCTAATCGAAGAAAGGAGCTTAATTTGTGATCACTATAAAATATTTGAATAATCACTAGTAATAGGTGGGGATATCACCATGAAATGGGTGGCCAATGGTGGATTTTCATATGGAAATCTTTAAATGCGTTTATCTCGTAAACTAAGCGTCTAATCGAAAAAGGAGCTTAATTTGTGATCACTATAAAATATTTGAATAATCACTAGTAATAGGTGGGGATATCACCATGAAATGGGTGGCCAATGGTGGATTTTCATATGGAAATCTTTAAATGCGTTTAATTCGTAAACTAAGCGTCTAATCGAAGAAAGGAGCTTAATTTGTGATCACTATAAAATATTTGAAAAATCATTAGTAATAGGTGGGGATATCACCACCATTGGGTGGCCATTGGTGGACTTTCATATGGAAATCTTTAAATGCGTTTATCTCGTAAACTAAGCGTCTAATCGAAAAAAGGAGCTTAATTTGTGATCACTATAAATTACTTAAGAAATCACTAGTAGTAGGTGGGGATATCACCATGAAATGGGTGGCCAATGGTGGATTTTCATATGGAAATCTTTAAATGCGTTTATCTCGTAAACTAAGCGTCTAATCGAAAAAAGGAGCTTAATTTGTAATCAATATGAAATATATGAAAAATCACTAGTAATAGGTGGGGATATCACCGTGAAATGGGTGGCCAATAGTGGATTTTCATATGGAAATCTTTAAATGCGTTTATCTCGTAAACTAAGCGTCTAATCGAAAAAAGGAGCTTAATTTGTGATCACTATGAAATATATGAAAAATCACTAGTAATAGGTGGGGATATCACCATGAAATGGGTGGCCAATGGTGGATTTTCATATGGAAATCTTTAAATGCGTTTATCTCGTAAACTAAGCGTCTAATCGAAAAAAGGAGCTTAATTTGTGATTACTTAAGAAATCACTAGTAGTAGGTGGGGATATCACCATGAAATGGGTGGCCAATGGTGAATTTTCATATGGAAATCTTTAAATGCGTTTATCTCGTAAACTAAGCGTCTAATCGAAAAAAGGAGCTTAATTTGTGATCACTATAAATTACTTAAGAAATCACTAGTAATAGGTGGGGATATCACCGTGAAATGGGTGGCCAATGGTGGATTTTCATATGGAAATCTTTAAATGCGTTTATCTCGTAAACTAAGCGTCTAATCGAAAAAAGGAGCTTAATTTGTGATCACTATGAAATATATGAAAAATCACTAGTAATAGGTGGGGATATCACCATGAAATGGGTGGCCAATGGTGGATTTTCATATGGAAATCTTTAAATGCGTTTATCTCGTAAACTAAGCGTCTAATCGAAAAAAGGAGCTTAATTTGTGATCACTATAAATTACTTAAGAAATCACTAGTAGTAGGTGGGGATATCACCATGAAATGGGTGGCCAATGGTGGATTTTCATATGGAAATCTTTAAATGCGTTTATCTCGTAAACTAAGCGTCTAATCGAAAAAAGGAGCTTAATTTGTAATCAATATGAAATATATGAAAAATCACTAGTAATAGGTGGGGATATCACCGTGAAATGGGTGGCCAATAGTGGATTTTCATATGGAAATCTTTAAATGCGTTTATCTCGTAAACTAAGCGTCTAATCGAAAAAAGGAGCTTTATTTGTGATCACTATGAAATATATGAAAAATCACTAGTAATAGGTGGGGATATCACCATGAAATGGGTGGCCAATAGTGGATTTTCATATGGAAATCTTTAAATGCGTTTATCTCGTAAACTAAGCGTCTAATCGAAAAAAGGAGCTTAATTTGTGATCACTATAAATTACTTAAGAAATCACTAGTAGTAGGTGGGGATATCACCATGAAATGGGTGGCCAATAGTGGATTTTCATATGGAAATCTTTAAATGCGTTTATCTCGTAAACTAAGCGTCTAATCGAAAAAAGGAGCTTAATTTGTGATCACTATGAAATATATGAAAAATCACTAGTAATAGGTGGGGATATCACCATGAAATGGGTGGCCAATGGCGGATTTTCATATGGAAATCTTTAAATGCGTTTATCTCGTAAACTAAGCGTCTAATCGAAAAAAGGAGCTTAATTTGTGATCACTATGAAATATATGAAAAATCACTAGTAATAGGTGGGGATATCACCATGAAATGGGTGGCCAATAGTGGATTTTCATATGGAAATCTTTAAATGCGTTTATCTCGTAAACTAAGCGTCTAATCGAAAAAAGGAGCTTAATTTGTGATCACTATGAAATATATGAAAAATCGCTAGTAATAGGTGGGGATATCACCATGAAATGGGTGGCCAATAGTGGATTTTCATATGGAAATCTTTAAATGCGTTTATCTCGTAAACTAAGCGTCTAATCGAAAAAAGGAGCTTAATTTGTGATCACTATAAATTACTTAAGAAATCACTAGTAGTAGGTGGGGATATCACCATGAAATGGGTGGCCAATAGTGGATTTTCATATGGAAATCTTTAAATGCGTTTATCTCGTAAACTAAGCGTCTAATCGAAAAAAGGAGCTTAATTTGTGATCACTATGAAATATATGAAAAATCACTAGTAATAGGTGGGGATATCACCATGAAATGGGTGGCCAATGGCGGATTTTCATATGGAAATCTTTAAATGCGTTTATCTCGTAAACTAAGCGTCTAATCGAAAAAAGGAGCTTAATTTGTGATCACTATAATATATTTGAATAATCACTAGTAATAGGTAGGGATATCACCATGAAATGGGTGGCCAATGGTGGATTTTCATATGTGGTGGGAGCTTAATTTGTGATCACTATAATATATTTGAATAATCACTAGTAATAGGTGGGGATATCACCATGAAATGGGTGGCCAATGGTGGATTTTCATATGGAAATCTTTAAATGCGTTTATCTCGTAAACTAAGCGTCTAATCGAAAAAAGGAGCTTAATTTGTGATCACTATAAATTACTTAAGAAATCACTAGTAATAGATGGGGATATCACCATGAAATAGGTGACCAATGGTGGATTTTCATATGGAAATCTTTAAATGCGTTTATCTCGTAAACTAAGCGTCTAATCGAAAAAAGGAGCTTTATTTGTGATCACTATAAATTACTTAAGAAATCACTAGTAGTATGTGGGGATATCACCATGAAATGGGTGGCCAATGGTGGATTTTCATATTGAAATCTCTAAACGCGTTTATCTCGTAAACTAAGCGTCTAATCGAAAAAAGGAGCTTAATTTGTGATCACTATAAATTACTTAAGAAATCACTAGTAGTAGGTGGGGATATCACCATGAAATAGGTGGCCAATGGTGGATTTTCATATGGAAATCTTTAAATGCGTTTATCTCGTAAACTAAGCGTCTAATCGAAGAAAGGAGCTTAATTTGTGATCACTATAAAATATTTGAATAATCACTAGTAATAGGTGGGGATATCACCATGAAATGGGTGGCCAATGGTGGATTTTCATATGGAAATCTTTAAATGCGTTTATCTCGTAAACTAAGCGTCTAATCGAAAAAAGGAGCTTAATTTGTGATCACTATAAAATATTTGAATAATCACTAGTAATAGGTGGGGATATCACCATGAAATGGGTGGCCAATGGTGGATTTTCATATGGAAATCTTTAAATGCGTTTATCTCGTAAACTAAGCGTCTAATCGAAAAAAGGAGCTTAATTTGTGATCACTATAAATTACTTAAGAAATCACTAGTAATAGGTGGGGATATCACCATGAAATAGGTGGCCAATGGTGGATTTTCATATGGAAATCTTTAAATGCGTTTATCTCGTAAACTAAGCGTCTAATCGAAAAAAGGAGCTTAATTTGTGATCACTATAAAATATTTGAATAATCACTAGTAATAGGTGGGGATATCACCATGAAATGGGTGGCCAATGGTGGATTTTCATATGGAAATCTTTAAATGCGTTTATCTCGTAAACTAAGCGTCTAATCGAAAAAAGGAGCTTAATTTGTGATCACTATAAAATATTTGAATAATCACTAATAATAGGTGGGGATATCACCATGAAATGGGTGGCCAATGGTGGATTTTCATATGGAAATCTTTAAATGCGTTTATCTCGTAAACTAAGCGTCTAATCGAAGAAAGGAGCTTAATTTGTGATCACTATAAAATATTTGAATAATCACTAGTAATAGGTGGGGATATCACCATGAAATGGGTGGCCAATGGTGGATTTTCATATGGAAATCTTTAAATGCGTTTATCTCGTAAACTAAGCGTCTAATCGAAAAAAGGAGCTTAATTTGTGATCACTATAAAATATTTGAATAATCACTAGTAATAGGTGGGGATATCACCATGAAATGGGTGGCCAATGGTGGATTTTCATATGGAAATCTTTAAATGCGTTTATCTCGTAAACTAAGCGTCTAATCGAAAAAAGGAGCTTAATTTGTGATCACTATAAAATATTTGAATAATCACTAGTAATAGGTGGGGATATCACCATGAAATGGGTGGCCAATGGTGGATTTTCATATGGAAATCTTTAAATGCGTTTATCTCGTAAACTAAGCGTCTAATCGAAAAAAGGAGCTTAATTTGTGATCACTATAAATTACTTAAGAAATCACTAGTAATAGGTGGGGATATCACCATGAAATAGGTGACCAATGGTGGATTTTCATATGGAAATCTTTAAATGCGTTTATCTCGTAAACTAAGCGTCTAATCGAAAAAAGGAGCTTAATTTGTGATCACTATGAAATATATGAAAAATCAGTAGTAATAGGTGGGGATATCACCATGAAATGGGTGGCCAATGGCGGATTTTCATATGGAAATCTTTAAATGCGTTTATCTCGTAAACTAAGCGTCTAATCGAAAAAAGGAGCTTAATTTGTGATCACTATGAAATATATGAAAAATCAGTAGTAATAGGTGGGGATATCACCATGAAATGGGTGGCCAATGGCGGATTTTCATATGGAAATCTTTAAATGCGTTTATCTCGTAAACTAAGCGTCTAATCGAAAAAAGGAGCTTAATTTGTGATCACTATAAATTACTTAAGAAATCACTAGTAATAGGTGGGGATGTCACCGTGAAATGGGTGGCCAATGGTGGATTCTCATATGGAAATCTTTTAATGCGTTTATCTCGTAAACTAAGCGTCTAATCGAAAAAAGGAGCTTAATTTGTGATCACTATGAAATATATGAAAGATCACTAGTAATAGGTGGGGATATCACCATGAAATGGGTGGCCAATGGTGGATTTTCATATGGAAATCTTTAAATGCGTTTATCTCGTAAACTAAGCGTCTAATCGAAGAAAGGAGCTTAATTTGTGATCACTATAAAATATTTGAAAAATCATTAGTAATAGGTGGGGATATCACCACCATTGGGTGGCCATTGGTGGACTTTCATATGGAAATCTTTAAATGCGTTTATCTCGTAAACTAAGCGTCTAATCGAAAAAAGGAGCTTAATTTGTGATCACTATAAATTACTTAAGAAATCACTAGTAATAGGTGGGGATATCACCGTGAAATGGGTGGCCAATGGTGGATTTTCATATGGAAATCTTTAAATGCGTTTATCTCGTAAACTAAGCGTCTAATCGAAAAAAAGGAGCTTAATTTGTGATCACTATGAAATATATGAAAAATCACTAGTAATAGGTGGGGATATCACCATGAAATGGGTGGCCAATGGTGGATTTTCATATGGAAATCTTTAAATGCGTTTATCTCGTAAACTAAGCGTCTAATCGAAAAAAGGAGCTTAATTTGTGATTACTTAAGAAATCACTAGTAGTAGGTGGGGATATCACCATGAAATGGGTGGCCAATGGTGAATTTTCATATGGAAATCTTTAAATGCGTTTATCTCGTAAACTAAGCGTCTAATCGAAAAAAGGAGCTTAATTTGTGATCACTATAAATTACTTAAGAAATCACTAGTAATAGGTGGGGATATCACCGTGAAATGGGTGGCCAATGGTGGATTTTCATATGGAAATCTTTAAATGCGTTTATCTCGTAAACTAAGCGTCTAATCGAAAAAAAGGAGCTTAATTTGTGATCACTATGAAATATATGAAAAATCACTAGTAATAGGTGGGGATATCACCATGAAATGGGTGGCCAATGGTGGATTTTCATATGGAAATCTTTAAATGCGTTTATCTCGTAAACTAAGCGTCTAATCGAAAAAAGGAGCTTAATTTGTGATCACTATGAAATATATGAAAAATCACTAGTAATAGGTGGGGATATCACCATGAAATGGGTGGCCAATAGTGGATTTTCATATGGAAATCTTTAAATGCGTTTATCTCGTAAACTAAGCGTCTAATCGAAAAAAGGAGCTTAATTTGTGATCACTATAAATTACTTAAGAAATCACTAGTAGTAGGTGGGGATATCACCATGAAATGGGTGGCCAATAGTGGATTTTCATATGGAAATCTTTAAATGCGTTTATCTCGTAAACTAAGCGTCTAATCGAAAAAAGGAGCTTAATTTGTGATCACTATGAAATATATGAAAAATCACTAGTAAAAGGTGGGGATATCACCATGAAATGGGTGGCCAATGGCGGATTTTCATATGGAAATCTTTAAATGCGTTTATCTCGTAAACTAAGCGTCTAATCGAAAAAAGGAGCTTAATTTGTGATCACTATGAAATATATGAAAAATCGCTAGTAATAGGTGGGGATATCACCATGAAATGGGTGGCCAATAGTGGATTTTCATATGGAAATCTTTAAATGCGTTTATCTCGTAAACTAAGCGTCTAATCGAAAAAAGGAGCTTAATTTGTGATCACTATGAAATATATGAAAAATCACTAGTAATAGGTGGGGATATCACCATGAAATGGGTGGCCAATGGTGGATTTTCATATGGAAATCTTTAAATGCGTTTATCTCGTAAACTAAGCGTCTAATCGAAAAAAGGAGCTTAATTTGTGATCACTATAAATTACTTAAGAAATCACTAGTAGTAGGTGGGGATATCACCATGAAATGGGTGGCCAATGGTGGATTTTCATATGGAAATCTTTAAATGCGTTTATCTCGTAAACTAAGCGTCTAATCGAAAAAAGGAGCTTAATTTGTAATCAATATGAAATATATGAAAAATCACTAGTAATAGGTGGGGATATCACCGTGAAATGGGTGGCCAATAGTGGATTTTCATATGGAAATCTTTAAATGCGTTTATCTCGTAAACTAAGCGTCTAATCGAAAAAAGGAGCTTAATTTGTGATCACTATGAAATATATGAAAAATCACTAGTAATAGGTGGGGATATCACCATGAAATGGGTGGCCAATAGTGGATTTTCATATGGAAATCTTTAAATGCGTTTATCTCGTAAACTAAGCGTCTAATCGAAAAAAGGAGCTTAATTTGTGATCACTATAAATTACTTAAGAAATCACTAGTAGTAGGTGGGGATATCACCATGAAATGGGTGGCCAATAGTGGATTTTCATATGGAAATCTTTAAATGCGTTTATCTCGTAAACTAAGCGTCTAATCGAAAAAAGGAGCTTAATTTGTGATCACTATAAATTACTTAAGAAATCACTAGTAGTAGGTGGGGATATCACCATGAAATGGGTGGCCAATAGTGGATTTTCATATGGAAATCTTTAAATGCGTTTATCTCGTAAACTAAGCGTCTAATCGAAAAAAGGAGCTTAATTTGTGATCACTATGAAATATATGAAAAATCACTAGTAATAGGTGGGGATATCACCATGAAATGGGTGGCCAATGGCGGATTTTCATATGGAAATCTTTAAATGCGTTTATCTCGTAAACTAAGCGTCTAATCGAAAAAAGGAGCTTAATTTGTGATCACTATGAAATATATGAAAAATAACTAGTAATAGGTGGGAATATCACCATGAAATGGGTGGCCAATGGTGGATTTTCATATGGAAATCTTTAAATGCGTTTATCTCGTAAACTAAGCGTCTAATCGAAAAAAGGAGCTTTATTTGTGATCACTAGTAATAGGTGGGGATATCACCGTGAAATGGGTGGCCAATGGTGGATTTTCATATGGAAATCTTTAAATGCGTTTATCTCGTAAACTAAGCGTCTAATCGAAAAAAGGAGCTTAATTTGTGATCACTATAAATTACTTAAGAAATCACTAGTAGTAGGTGGGGATATCACCATGAAATGGGTGGCCAATGGTGGATTTTCATATGGAAATCTTTAAATGCGTTTATCTCGTAAACTAAGCGTCTAATCGAAAAAAGGAGCTTAATTTGTGATCACTATAAATTACTTAAGAAATCACTAGTAGTAGGTGGGGATATCACCATGAAATGGGTGGCCAATGGTGGATTTTCATATGGAAATCTTTAAATGCGTTTATCTCGTAAACTAAGCGTCTAATCGAAAAAAGGAGCTTAATTTGAAATCACTATGAAATATATGAAAAATCACTAGTAATAGGTGGGGATATCACCATGAAATGGGTGGCCAATAGTGGATTTTCATATGGAAATCTTTAAATGCGTTTATCTCGTAAACTAAGCGTCTTATCGAAAAAAGGAGCTTAATTTGTGATCACTATGAAATATATGAAAAATCACTAGTAATAGGTGGGGATATCACCATGAAATGGGTGGCCAATGGCGGATTTTCATATGGAAATCTTTAAATGCGTTTATCTCGTAAACTAAGCGTCTAATCGAAAAAAGGAGCTTAGTCTGTGATCACTATGAAATATATGAAAAATCACTAGTAATAGGTGGGGATATCACCATGAAATGGGTGGCCAATAGTGGATTTTCATATGGAAATCTTTAAATGCGTTTATCTCGTAAACTAAGCGTCTAATCGAAAAAAGGAGCTTTATTTGTGATCACTAGTAATAGGTGGGGATATCACCATGAAATGGGTGGCCAATGCTGGATTTTCATATGGAAATCTTTAAATGCGTTTATCTCGTAAACTAAGCGTCTAATCGAAAAAAAGAGCTTAATTTGTGATCACTATAAAATATTTGAATAATCACTAGTAATAGGTGGGGATATCACCATGAAATGGGTGGCCAATGGTGGATTTTCATATGGAAATCTTTAAATGCGTTTATCTCGTAAACTAAGCGTCTAATCGAAAAAAGGAGCTTAATTTGTGATCACTATAAAATATTTGAATAATCACTAGTAATAGGTGGGGATATCACCATGAAATGGGTGGCCAATGGTGGATTTTCATTTGGAAATCTTTAAATGCGTTTATCTCGTAAACTAAGCGTCTAATCGAAAAAAGGAGCTTAATTTGTGATCACTATAAAATATTTGAATAATCACTAGTAATAGGTGGGGATATCACCATGAAATGGGTGGCCAATGGTGGATTTTCATATGGAAATCTTTAAATGCGTTTATCTCGTAAACTAAGCGTCTAATCGAAGAAAGGAGCTTAATTTGTGATCACTATAAAATATTTGAATAATCACTAGTAATAGGTGGGGATATCACCATGAAATGGGTGGCCAATGGTGGATTTTCATATGGAAATCTTTAAATGCGTTTATCTCGTAAACTAAGCGTCTAATCGAAAAAAGGAGCTTAATTTGTGATCACTATAAAATATTTGAATAATCACTAGTAATAGGTGGGGATATCACCATGAAATGGGTGGCCAATGGTGGATTTTCATATGGAAATCTTTAAATGCGTTTATCTCGTAAACTAAGCGTCTAATCGAAAAAAGGAGCTTAATTTGTGATCACTATAAATTACTTAAGAAATCACTAGTAATAGATGGGGATATCACCATGAAATAGGTGACCAATGGTGGATTTTCATATGGAAATCTTTAAATGCGTTTATCTCGTAAACTAAGCGTCTAATCGAAAAAAGGAGCTTTATTTGTGATCACTATAAATTACTTAAGAAATCACTAGTAGTAGGTGGGGATATCACCATGAAATGGGTGGCCAATGGTGGATTTTCATATGGAAATCTTTAAATGCGTTTATCTCGTAAACTAAGCGTCTAATCGAAAAAAGGAGCTTAATTTGTGATCACTATAAAATATTTGAATAATCACTAGTAATAGGTGGGGATATCACCATGAAATAGGTGGCCAATGGTGGATTTTCATATGGAAATCTTTAAATGCGTTTATCTCGTAAACTAAGCGTCTAATCGAAAAAAGGAGCTTAATTTGTGATCACTATAAATTACTTAAGAAATCACTAGTAATAGATGGGGATATCACCATGAAATAGGTGACCAATGGTGGATTTTCATATGGAAATCTTTAAATGCGTTTATCTCGTAAACTAAGCGTCTAATCGAAAAAAGGAGCTTTATTTGTGATCACTATAAATTACTTAAGAAATCACTAGTAGTAGGTGGGGATATCACCATGAAATGGGTGGCCAATAGTGGATTTTCATATGGAAATCTTTAAATGCGTTTATCTCGTAAACTAAGCGTCTAATCGAAAAAAGGAGCTTAATTTGTGATCACTATGAAATATATGAAAAATCACTAGTAATAGGTGGGGATATCACCATGAAATGGGTGGCCAATGGCGGATTTTCATATGGAAATCTTTAAATGCGTTTATCTCGTAAACTAAGCGTCTAATCGAAAAAAGGAGCTTAATTTGTGATCACTATGAAATATATGAAAAATAACTAGTAATAGGTGGGAATATCACCATGAAATGGGTGGCCAATGGTGGATTTTCATATGGAAATCTTTAAATGCGTTTATCTCGTAAACTAAGCGTCTAATCGAAAAAAAGGAGCTTAATTTGTGATCACTATGAAATATATGAAAAATCACTAGTAATAGGTGGGGATATCACCATGAAATGGGTGGCCAATGGTGGATTTTCATATGGAAATCTTTAAATGCGTTTATCTCGTAAACTAAGCGTCTAATCGAAAAAAGGAGCTTAATTTGTGATCACTATAAAATATTTGAATAATCACTAGTAATAGGTGGGGATATCACCATGAAATGGGTGGCCAATGGTGGATTTTCATATGGAAATCTTTAAATGCGTTTATCTCGTAAACTAAGCGTCTAATCGAAAAAAGGAGCTTAATTTGTGATCACTATAAAATATTTGAATAATCACTAGTAATAGGTGGGGATATCACCATGAAATGGGTGGCCAATGGTGGATTTTCATATGGAAATCTTTAAATGCGTTTATCTCGTAAACTAAGCGTCTAATCGAAAAAAGGAGCTTAATTTGTGATCACTATAAATTACTTAAGAAATCACTAGTAATAGATGGGGATATCACCATGAAATAGGTGACCAATGGTGGATTTTCATATGGAAATCTTTAAATGCGTTTATCTCGTAAACTAAGCGTCTAATCGAAAAAAGGAGCTTAATTTGTGATCACTATAAAATATTTGAATAATCACTAGTAATAGGTGGGGATATCACCATGAAATGGGTGGCCAATGGTGGATTTTCATATGGAAATCTTTAAATGCGTTTATCTCGTAAACTAAGCGTCTAATCGAAAAAAGGAGCTTAATTTGTGATCACTATAAATTACTTAAGAAATCACTAGTAGTAGGTGGGGATATCACCATGAAATGGGTGGCCAATGGTGGATTTTCATATGGAAATTTTTAAATGCGTTTATCTCGTAAACTAAGCGTCTAATCGAAAAAAGGAGCTTAATTTGTGATCACTATAAAATATTTGAATAATCACTAGTAATAGGTGGGGATATCACCATGAAATGGGTGGCCAATGGTGGATTTTCATATGGAAATCTTTAAATGCGTTTATCTCGTAAACTAAGCGTCTAATCGAAAAAAGGAGCTTAATTTGTGATCACTATAAAATATTTGAATAATCACTAGTAATAGGTGGGGATATCACCATGAAATAGGTGGCCAATGGTGGATTTTCATATGGAAATCTTTAAATGCGTTTATCTCGTAAACTAAGCGTCTAATCGAAAAAAGGAGCTTAATTTGTGATCACTATAAATTACTTAAGAAATCACTAGTAATAGATGGGGATATCACCATGAAATAGGTGACCAATGGTGGATTTTCATATGGAAATCTTTAAATGCGTTTATCTCGTAAACTAAGCGTCTAATCGAAAAAAGGAGCTTTATTTGTGATCACTATAAATTACTTAAGAAATCACTAGTAGTAGGTGGGGATATCACCATGAAATGGGTGGCCAATGGTGGATTTTCATATTGAAATCTCTAAACGCGTTTATCTCGTAAACTAAGCGTCTAATCGAAAAAAGGAGCTTAATTTGTGATCACTATGAATTACTTAAGAAATCACTAGTAGTAGGTGGGGCTATCACCATGAAATAGGTGGCCAATGGTGGATTTTCATATGGAAATCTTTAAATGCGTTTATCTCGTAAACTAAGCGTCTAATCGAAAAAAGGAGCTTAATTTGTGATCACTATAAATTACTTAAAAAATCACTAGTAATAGGTGGGGATATCACCATGAAATAGGTGGCCAATGGTGGATTTTCATATGGAAATCTTTAAATGCGTTTATCTCGTAAACTAAGCGTCTAATCGAAAAAAGGAGCTTAATTTGTGATCACTATAAAATATTTGAATAATCACTAGTAATAGGTGGGGATATCACCATGAAATGGGTGGCCAATGGTGGATTTTCATATGGAAATCTTTAAATGCGTTTATCTCGTAAACTAAGCGTCTAATCGAAAAAAGGAGCTTAATTTGTGATCACTATAAAATATTTGAATAATCACTAGTAATAGGTGGGGATATCACCATGAAATGGGTGGCCAATGGTGGATTTTCATATGTGGTGGGAGCTTAATTTGTGATCACTATAATATATTTGAATAATCACTAGTAATAGGTGGGGATATCACCATGAAATCACTAGTAGTAGGTGGGGATATCACCATGAAATAGGTGGCCAATGGTGGATTTTCATATGGAAATCTTTAAATGCGTTTATCTCGTAAACCAAGCGTCTAATCGAAAAAAGGAGCTTAATTTGTGATCACTATAAAATATTTGAATAATCACTAGTAATAGGTGGGGATTTCACCATGAAATGGGTGGCCAATGGTGGATTTTCATATGGAAATCTTTAAATGCGTTTATCTCGTAAACCAAGCGTCTAATCGAAAAAAGGAGCTTAATTTGTGATCACTATAAAATATTTGAATAATCACTAGTAATAGGTGGGGATTTCACCATGAAATGGGTGGCCAATGGTGGATTTTCATATGGAAATCTTTAAATGCGTTTATCTCGTAAACCAAGCGTCTAATCGAAAAAAGGAGCTTAATTTGTGATCACTATAAAATATTTGAATAATCACTAGTAATAGGTGGGGATTTCACCATGAAATGGGTGGCCAATGGTGGATTTTCATATGGAAATCTTTAAATCCGTTTATCTCGTAAACTAAGCGTCTAATCGAAGAAAGGAGCTTAATTTGTGATCACTATAAAATATTTGAATAATCACTAGTAATAGGTGGGGATTTCACCATGAAATGGGTGGCCAATGGTGGATTTTTATATGGAAATCTTTAAATGCGTTTATCTCGTAAACTAAGCGTCTAATCGAAAAAAGGAGCTTAATTTGTGATCACTATAAAATATTTGAATAATCACTAGTAATAGGTGGGGATATCACCATGAAATGGGTGGCCAATGGTGGATTTTCATATGGAAATCTTTAAATGCGTTTATCTCGTAAACTAAGCGTATAATCGAAGAAAGGAGCTTAATTTGTGATCACTATAAAATATTTGAATAATCACTAGTAATAGGTGGGGATATCACCATGAAATGGGTGGCCAATGGTGGATTTCTAATCGAAGAAAGGAGCTTAATTTGGGATCACTATAAAATATTTGAATAATCACTAGTAATAGGTGGGGATATCACCATGAAATGGGTGGCCAATGGTGGATTTTCATTTGGAAATCTTTAAATGCGTTTATCTCGTAAACTAAGCGTCTAATCGAAAAAAGGAGCTTAATTTGTGATCACTATAAAATTATTGAATAATCACTAGTAATAGGTGGGGATATCACCATGAAATGGGTGGCCAATGGTGGATTTCTAATCGAAGAAAGGAGCTTAATTTGTGATCACTATAAAATATTTGAATAATCACTAGTAATAGGTGGGGATATCACCATGAAATGGGTGGCCAATGGTGGATTTCTAATCGAAGAAAGGAGCTTAATTTGTGATCACTATAAAATATTTGAATAATCACTAGTAATAGGTGGGGATATCACCATGAAATGGGTGGCCAATGGTGGATTTTCATTTGGAAATCTTTAAATGCGTTTATCTCGTAAACTAAGCGTCTAATCGAAAAAAGGAGCTTAATTTGTGATCACTATAAAATTATTGAATAATCACTAGTAATAGGTGGGGATATCACCATGAAATGGGTGGCCAATGGTGGATTTTCATATGGAAATCTTTAAATGCGTTTATCTCGTAAACTAAGCGTCTAATCGAAGAAAGGAGCTTAATTTGTGATCACTATAAAATATTTGAATAATCACTAGTAATAGGTGGGGATATCACCATGAAATGGGTGGCCAATGGTGGATTTTCATATGGAAATCTTTAAATGCGTTTATCTCGTAAACTAAGCGTCTAATCGAAAAAAGGAGCTTAATTTGTGATCACTATAAATTACTTAAGAAATCACTAGTAATAGGTGGGGATATCACCATGAAATAGGTGGCCAATGGTGGATTTTCATATGGAAATCTTTAACTGCGTTTATCTCGTAAACTAAGCGTCTAATCGAAAAAAGGAGCTTAATTTGTGATCACTATAAAATATTTGAATAATCACTAGTAATAGGTGGGGATATCACCATGAAATGGGTGGCCAATGGTGGATTTTCATATGGAAATCTTTAAATGCGTTTATCTCGTAAACTAAGCGTCTAATCGAAAAAAGGAGCTTATTTTGTGATCACTATAAAATATTTGAATAATCACTAGTAATAGGTGGGGATATCACCATGAAATGGGTGGCCAATGGTGGATTTTCATATGGAAATCTTTAAATGCGTTTATCTCGTAAACTAAGCGTCTAATCGAAGAAAGGAGCTTAATTTGTGATCACTATAAAATATTTGAATAATCACTAGTAATAGGTGGGGATATCACCATGAAATGGGTGGCCAATGGTGGATTTTCATATGGAAATCTTTAAATGCGTTTATCTCGTAAACTAAGCGTCTAATCGAAAAAAGGAGCTTAATTTGTGATCACTATAAAATATTTGAATAATCACTAGTAATAGGTGGGGATATCACCATGAAATGGGTGGCCAATGGTGGATTTTCATATGGAAATCTTTAAATGCGTTTATCTCGTAAACTAAGCGTCTAATCGAAAAAAGGAGCTTAATTTGTGATCACTATAAAATATTTGAATAATTACTAGTAATAGGTGGGGATATCACCATGAAATGGGTGGCCAATGGTGGATTTTCATATGGAAATCTTTAAATGCGTTTATCTCGTAAACTAAGCGTCTAATCGAAAAAAGGAGCTTAATTTGTGATCACTATAAATTACTTAAGAAATCACTAGTAATAGATGGGGATATCACCATGAAATAGGTGACCAATGGTGGATTTTCATATGGAAATCTTTAAATGCGTTTATCTCGTAAACTAAGCGTCTAATCGAAAAAAGGAGCTTTATTTGTGATCACTATAAATTACTTAAGAAATCACTAGTAGTAGGTGGGGATATCACCATGAAATGGGTGGCCAATGGTGGATTTTCATATTGAAATCTCTAAACGCGTTTATCTCGTAAACTAAGCGTCTAATCGAAAAAAGGAGCTTAATTTGTGATCACTATGAATTACTTAAGAAATCACTAGTAGTAGGTGGGGATATCACCATGAAATAGGTGGCCAATGGTGGATTTTCATATGGAAATCTTTAAATGCGTTTATCTCGTAAACTAAGCGTCTAATCGAAAAAAGGAGCTTAATTTGTGATCACTATAAAATATTTGAATAATCACTAGTAATAGGTGGGGATATCACCATGAAATGGGTGGCCAATGGTGGATTTTCATATGGAAATCTATAATGCGTTTATCTCGTAAACTAAGCGTCTAATCGAAAAAAGGAGCTTAATTTGTGATCACTATAAAATATTTGAATAATTACTAGTAATAGGTGGGGATATCACCATGAAATGGGTGGCCAATGGTGGATTTTCATATGGAAATCTTTAAATGCGTTTATCTCGTAAACTAAGCGTCTAATCGAAAAAAGGAGCTTAATTTGTGATCACTATAAATTACTTAAGAAATCACTAGTAATAGGTGGGGATATCACCATGAAATAGGTGGCCAATGGTGGATTTTCATATGGAAATCTTTAAATGCGTTTATCTCGTAAACTAAGCGTCTAATCGAAAAAAGGAGCTTAATTTGTGATCACTATAAAATATTTGAATAATCACTAGTAATAGGTGGGGATATCACCATGAAATGGGTGGCCAATGGTGGATTTTCATATGGAAATCTTTAAATGCGTTTATCTCGTAAACTAAGCGTCTAATCGAAAAAAGGAGCTTAATTTGTGATCACTATAAAATATTTGAATAATCACTAGTAATAGGTGGGGATATCACCATGAAATGGGTGGCCAATGGTGGATTTTCATATGGAAATCTTTAAATGCGTTTATCTCGTAAACTAAGCGTCTAATCGAAAAAAGGAGCTTAATTTGTGATCACTATAAAATATTTGAATAATCACTAGTAATAGGTGGGGATATCACCATGAAATGGGTGGCCAATGGTGGATTTTCATATGTGGTGGGAGCTTAATTTGTGATCACTATAATATATTTGAATAATCACTAGTAATAGGTGGGGATATCACCATGAAATCACTAGTAGTAGGTGGGGATATCACCATGAAATAGGTGGCCAATGGTGGATTTTCATATGGAAATCTTTAAATGCGTTTATCTCGTAAACCAAGCGTCTAATCGAAAAAAGGAGCTTAATTTGTGATCACTATAAAATATTTGAATAATCACTAGTAATAGGTGGGGATTTCACCATGAAATGGGTGGCCAATGGTGGATTTTCATATGGAAATCTTTAAATGCGTTTATCTCGTAAACCAAGCGTCTAATCGAAAAAAGGAGCTTAGTAATAGGTGGGGATATCACCATGAAATGGGTGGCCAATGGTGGATTTTCATATGGAAATCTTTAAATGCGTTTATCTCGTAAACTAAGCGTCTAATCGAAAAAAGGAGCTTAATTTGTGATCACTATAAAATATTTGAATAATTACTAGTAATAGGTGGGGATATCACCATGAAATGGGTGGCCAATGGTGGATTTTCATATGGAAATCTTTAAATGCGTTTATCTCGTAAACTAAGCGTCTAATCGAAAAAAGGAGCTTAATTTGTGATCACTATAAATTACTTAAGAAATCACTAGTAATAGTAATAGGTGGGGATATCACCATGAAATGGGTGGCCAATGGTGGATTTTCATATGTGGTGGGAGCTTAATTTGTGATCACTATAATATATTTGAATAATCACTAGTAATAGGTGGGGATATCACCATGAAATCACTAGTAGTAGGTGGGGATATCACCATGAAATAGGTGGCCAATGGTGGATTTTCATATGGAAATCTTTAAATGCGTTTATCTCGTAAACCAAGCGTCTAATCGAAAAAAGGAGCTTAATTTGTGATCACTATAAAATATTTGAATAATCACTAGTAATAGGTGGGGATTTCACCATGAAATGGGTGGCCAATGGTGGATTTTCATATGGAAATCTTTAAATGCGTTTATCTCGTAAACCAAGCGTCTAATCGAAAAAAGGAGCTTAATTTGTGATCACTATAAAATATTTGAATAATCACTAGTAATAGGTGGGGATTTCACCATGAAATGGGTGGCCAATGGTGGATTTTCATATGGAAATCTTTAAATGCGTTTATCTCGTAAACTAAGCGTCTAATCGAAGAAAGGAGCTTAATTTGTGATCACTATAAAATATTTGAATAATCACTAGTAATAGGTGGGGATTTCACCATGAAATGGGTGGCCAATGGTGGATTTTCATATGGAAATCTTTAAATGCGTTTATCTCGTAAACTAAGCGTCTAATCGAAGAAAGGAGCTTAATTTGTGATCACTATAAAATATTTGAATAATCACTAGTAATAGGTGGGGATATCACCATGAAATGGGTGGCCAATGGTGGATTTTCATATGGAAATCTTTAAATGCGTTTATCTAGTAAACTAAGCGTCTAATCGAAGAAAGGAGCTTAATTTGTAATCACTATAATATATTTGAATAATCACTAGTAATAGGTGGGGATATCACCATGAAATGGGTGGCCAATGGTGGATTTTCATATGGAAATCTTTAAATGCGTTTATCTCGTAAACTAAGCGTCTAATCGAAAAAAGGAGCTTAATTTGTGATCACTATAAAATATTTGAATAATCACTAGTAATAGGTGGGGATATCACCATGAAATGGGTGGCCAATGGTGGATTTTCATATGGAAATCTTTAAATGCGTTTATCTCGTAAACTAAGCGTCTAATCGAAAAAAGGAGCTTAATTTGTGATCACTATAAAATATTTGAATAATCACTAGTAATAGGTGGGGATATCACCATGAAATGGGTGGCCAATGGTGGATTTTCATATGGAAATCTTTAAATGCGTTTATCTCGTAAACTAAGCGTATAATCGAAGAAAGGAGCTTAATTTGTGATCACTATAAAATATTTGAATAATCACTAGTAATAGGTGGGGATATCACCATGAAATGGGTGGCCAATGGTGGATTTCTAATCGAAGAAAGGAGCTTAATTTGGGATCACTATAAAATATTTGAATAATCACTAGTAATAGGTGGGGATATCACCATGAAATGGGTGGCCAATGGTGGATTTTCATTTGGAAATCTTTAAATGCGTTTATCTCGTAAACTAAGCGTCTAATCGAAAAAAGGAGCTTAATTTGTGATCACTATAAATTACTTAAGAAATCACTAGTAATAGGTGGGGATATCACCATGAAATAGGTGACCAATGGTGGATTTTCATATGGAAATCTTTAAATGCGTTTATCTCGTAAACTAAGCGTCTAATCGAAAAAAGGAGCTTTATTTGTGATCACTATAAATTACTTAAGAAATCACTAGTAGTAGGTGGGGATATCACCATGAAATGGGTGGCCAATGGTGGATTTTCATATTGAAATCTCTAAACGCGTTTATCTCGTAAACTAAGCGTCTAATCGAAAAAAGGAGCTTAATTTGTGATCACTATGAATTACTTAAGAAATCACTAGTAGTAGGTGGGGATATCACCATGAAATAGGTGGCCAATGGTGGATTTTCATATGGAAATCTTTAAATGCGTTTATCTCGTAAACTAAGCGTCTAATCGAAAAAAGGAGCTTAATTTGTGATCACTATAAATTACTTAAAAAATCACTAGTAATAGGTGGGGATATCACCATGAAATAGGTGGCCAATGGTGGATTTTCATATGGAAATCTTTAAATGCGTTTATCTCGTAAACTAAGCGTCTAATCGAAAAAAGGAGCTTAATTTGTGATCACTATAAAATATTTGAATAATCACTAGTAATAGGTGGGGATATCACCATGAAATGGGTGGCCAATGGTGGATTTTCATATGGAAATCTTTAAATGCGTTTATCTCGTAAACTAAGCGTCTAATCGAAAAAAGGAGCTTAATTTGTGATCACTATAAAATATTTGAATAATTACTAGTAATAGGTGGGGATATCACCATGAAATGGGTGGCCAATGGTGGATTTTCATATGGAAATCTTTAAATGCGTTTATCTCGTAAACTAAGCGTCTAATCGAAAAAAGGAGCTTAATTTGTGATCACTATAAATTACTTAAGAAATCACTAGTAATAGGTGGGGATATCACCATGAAATAGGTGGCCAATGGTGGATTTTCATATGGAAATCTTTAAATGCGTTTATCTCGTAAACTAAGCGTCTAATCGAAAAAAGGAGCTTAATTTGTGATCACTATAAAATATTTGAATAATCACTAGTAATAGGTGGGGATATCACCATGAAATGGGTGGCCAATGGTGGATTTTCATATGGAAATCTTTAAATGCGTTTATCTCGTAAACTAAGCGTCTAATCGAAAAAAGGAGCTTAATTTGTGATCACTATAAAATATTTGAATAATCACTAGTAATAGGTGGGGATATCACCATGAAATGGGTGGCCAATGGTGGATTTTCATATGGAAATCTTTAAATGCGTTTATCTCGTAAACTAAGCGTCTAATCGAAAAAAGGAGCTTAATTTGTGATCACTATAAAATATTTGAATAATCACTAGTAATAGGTGGGGATATCACCATGAAATGGGTGGCCAATGGTGGATTTTCATATGTGGTGGGAGCTTAATTTGTGATCACTATAATATATTTGAATAATCACTAGTAATAGGTGGGGATATCACCATGAAATCACTAGTAGTAGGTGGGGATATCACCATGAAATAGGTGGCCAATGGTGGATTTTCATATGGAAATCTTTAAATGCGTTTATCTCGTAAACCAAGCGTCTAATCGAAAAAAGGAGCTTAATTTGTGATCACTATAAAATATTTGAATAATCACTAGTAATAGGTGGGGATTTCACCATGAAATGGGTGGCCAATGGTGGATTTTCATATGGAAATCTTTAAATGCGTTTATCTCGTAAACCAAGCGTCTAATCGAAAAAAGGAGCTTAATTTGTGATCACTATAAAATATTTGAATAATCACTAGTAATAGGTGGGGATTTCACCATGAAATGGGTGGCCAATGGTGGATTTTCATATGGAAATCTTTAAATGCGTTTATCTCGTAAACTAAGCGTCTAATCGAAGAAAGGAGCTTAATTTGTGATCACTATAAAATATTTGAATAATCACTAGTAATAGGTGGGGATTTCACCATGAAATGGGTGGCCAATGGTGGATTTTCATATGGAAATCTTTAAATGCGTTTATCTCGTAAACTAAGCGTCTAATCGAAGAAAGGAGCTTATTTTGTGATCACTATAAAATATTTGAATAATCACTAGTAATAGGTGGGGATATCACCATGAAATGGGTGGCCAATGGTGGATTTTCATATGGAAATCTTTAAATGCGTTTATCTAGTAAACTAAGCGTCTAATCGAAGAAAGGAGCTTAATTTGTAATCACTATAATATATTTGAATAATCACTAGTAATAGGTGGGGATATCACCATGAAATGGGTGGCCAATGGTGGATTTTCATATGGAAATCTTTAAATGCGTTTATCTCGTAAACTAAGCGTCTAATCGAAGAAAGGAGCTTAATTTGTGATCACTATAAAATATTTGAATAATCACTAGTAATAGGTGGGGATATCACCATGAAATGGGTGGCCAATGGTGGATTTTTATATGGAAATCTTTAAATGCGTTTATCTCGTAAACTAAGCGTCTAATCGAAGAAAGGAGCTTAATTTGTGATCACTATAAAATATTTGAATAATCACTAGTAATAGGTGGGGATATCACCATGAAATGGGTGGCCAATGGTGGATTTTCATATGGAAATCTTTAAATGCGTTTATCTCGTAAACTAAGCGTCTAATCGAAAAAAGGAGCTTAATTTGTGATCACTATAAAATATTTGAATAATCACTAGTAATAGGTGGGGATATCACCATGAAATGGGTGGCCAATGGTGGATTTTTATATGGAAATCTTTAAATGCGTTTATCTCGTAAACTAAGCGTCTAATCGAAGAAAGGAGCTTAATTTGTGATCACTAAAAAATATTTGAATAATCACTAGTAATAGGTGGGGATATCACCATGAAATGGGTGGCCAATGGTGGATTTTCATATGGAAATCTTTAAATGCGTTTATCTCGTAAACTAAGCGTCTAATCGAAGAAAGGAGCTTAATTTGTGATCACTATAAAATATTTGAATAATCACTAGTAATAGGTGGGGATATCACCATGAAATGGGTGGCCAATGGTGGATTTTCATATGGAAATCTTTAAATGCGTTTATCTTGTAAACTAAGCGTCTAATCGAAAAAAGGAGCTTAATTTGTGATCACTATAAAATATTTGAATAATCACTAGTAATAGGTGGGGATATCACCATGAAATGGGTGGCCAATGGTGGATTTTCATATGGAAATCTTTAAATGCGTTTATCTCGTAAACTAAGCGTCTAATCGAAGAAAGGAGCTTAATTTGTGATCACTATAAAATATTTGAATAATCACTAGTAATAGGTGGGGATATCACCATGAAATGGGTGGCCAATGGTGGATTTTCATATGGAAATCTTTAAATGCGTTTATCTCGTAAACTAAGCGTCTAATCGAAGAAAGGAGCTTAATTTGTGATCACTATAAAATATTTGAATAATCACTAGTAATAGGTGGGGATATCACCATGAAATGGGTGGCCAATGGTGGATTTTCATATGGAAATCTTTAAATGCGTTTATCTCGTAAACTAAGCGTCTAATCGAAGAAAGGAGCTTAATTTGTGATCACTATAAAATATTTGAATAATCACTAGTAATAGGTGGGGATATCACCATGAAATGGGTGGCCAATGGTGGATTTTCATATGGAAATCTTTAAATGCGTTTATCTCGTAAACTAAGCGTCTAATCGAAAAAAGGAGCTTAATTTGTGATCACTATAAAATATTTGAATAATCACTAGTAATAGGTGGGGATATCACCATGAAATGGGTGGCCAATGGTGGATTTTCATATGGAAATCTTTAAATGCGTTTATCTCGTAAACTAAGCGTCTAATCGAAGAAAGGAGCTTAATTTGTGATCACTATAAAATATTTGAATAATCACTAGTAATAGGTGGGGATATCACCATGAAATGGGTGGCCAATGGTGGATTTTCATATGGAAATCTTTAAATGCGTTTATCTCGTAAACTAAGCGTCTAATCGAAGAAAGGAGCTTAATTTGTGATCACTATAAAATATTTGAATAATCACTAGTAATAGGTGGGGATATCACCATGAAATGGGTGGCCAATGGTGGATTTTCATATGGAAATCTTTAAATGCGTTTATCTCGTAAACTAAGCGTCTAATCGAAAAAAGGAGCTTATTTTGTGATCACTATAAAATATTTGAATAATCACTAGTAATAGGTGGGGATATCACCATGAAATGGGTGGCCAATGGTGGATTTTCATATGGAAATCTTTAAATGCGTTTATCTCGTAAACTAAGCGTCTAATCGAAGAAAGGAGCTTAATTTGTGATCACTATAAAATATTTGAATAATCACTAGTAATAGGTGGGGATATCACCATGAAATGGGTGGCCAATGGTGGATTTTCATATGGAAATCTTTAAATGCGTTTATCTCGTAAACTAAGCGTCTAATCGAAAAAAGGAGCTTAATTTGTGATCACTATAAATTACTTAAGAAATCACTAGTAATAGGTGGGGATATCACCATGAAATAGGTGGCCAATGGTGGATTTTCATATGGAAATCTTTAAATGCGTTTATCTCGTAAACTAAGCGTCTAATCGAAAAAAGGAGCTTAATTTGTGATCACTATAAAATATTTGAATAATCACTAGTAATAGGTGGGGATATCACCATGAAATGGGTGGCCAATGGTGGATTTTCATATGGAAATCTTTAAATGCGTTTATCTCGTAAACTAAGCGTCTAATCGAAGAAAGGAGCTTAATTTGTGATCACACTAAAATATTTGAATAATCACTAGTAATAGGTGGGGATATCACCATGAAATGGGTGGCCAATGGTGGATTTTCATATGGAAATCTCTAAATGCGTTTATCTCGTAAACTAAGCGTCTAATCGAAGAAAGGAGCTTAATTTGTGATCACTATAAAATATTTGAATAATCACTAGTAATAGGTGGGGATATCACCATGAAATGGGTGGCCAATGGTGGATTTTCATATGGAAATCTTTAAATGCGTTTATCTCGTAAACTAAGCGTCTAATCGAAAAAAGGAGCTTAATTTGTGATCACTATAAATTACTTAAGAAATCACTAGTAATAGGTGGGGATATCACCATGAAATAGGTGGCCAATGGTGGATTTTCATATGGAAATCTTTAAATGCGTTTATCTCGTAAACTAAGCGTCTAATCGAAAAAAGGAGCTTAATTTGTGATCACTATAAATTACTTAAGAAATCACTAGTGTTACGACGGGGAAGAATAATAATTTATCCAAACGATGAGAGAAATAAAAACACAAGTAAATTATGAGTTTTTGAATTATATCGGGTTTTATTTTGTGGGTATTACCTTCGGGTGGTTTGCTGGTAATAATCGTATTGTCAGTAAACATAAATGTCAACAAAGCTTTCTTTTCTTCTTTTCATTCTTCGTTATAAATGTAATAGGGGTGATCTTAAAAGTAGTAAATCTCTACATAACTAGGGTGTACAGCTAAACATCCCGGCCCCCTTGCAAGGATTGCAATATAGGAGCTGTATTAGGGCCCACAAACGGAGAATGGAGGGAGGACTAAAGGACTTATCGCCATTGCTGCAGGTCACATCCAGTAAATACAGGTGGAGCCATCATCTTCGTACACTCGGGCCATATAATACATGGAAAGAATGAAAGAAAATTACAAAATTAGAGGTCTCTACGGCTATATACGGGGGTGTCGGAGGTGACACACGAACATCAGTACTAAACCGACTCAATGATGCTGGATGGACGCATTTGCTTACCAAAAGCTAACGGGGCACGAATAAAATCTTCGTGTTAGGGCTAAAATAACCCTACGGGGATCGTATTACCTACGAACAAGCGTACCATCGGATCAGAGTCTAGGGGTTTTAAATAACAGGTTCAATACGGGGTGAAATTTATTTAAAGGCGTAGCTTCCAAATAATTCCACACAAACCCCTTCAGTTTCGGTACTGGAAATCGATTAAATTAGATGCTAAGGTCTAGTGGGGGCTGACAATGTTTGTCAGCGGAACGGGGGGCCATGACCCTAAAACCTTTGGAACGGACCTTGCTGTACATTCCACTGGTCGGTTGTATTTAAAAGGGGGTAGAGCGAAATCTCTACCGGTCGGTCTCAGGTCGCCAGAGTCCTTAAAATGTCTGGCCCTGTCAGGCTTCGCCGCTTTAGAAGTATTAAGGCAAGAGGTTCTTCTCTTCATTGGCTGGCGACCATGTGCAGAAATGTGCTTTTGGACTTGTAACTGAGAGACCTTACCAGTTACAATCCAGCCAAACACAGTTTTCTGAGCGATAAGCTCTCCATCAGCATCCTTCTGAACTCCAGAAAGCATAATTTTTGAATAAGTGTCGGCACCCAAAAGCAAGTCGGGTTGCGAGAGACTAAAGTCAGCCTTTCTCATTTCAGCCAACTTCCATTTATTTATTCTAGGGGGAACGCATGATGGCAAACGGTGGGTTATATTATCAACTACGTAAGCCTTTGTGGTTAGGCTAAAATTAGGATCTGTATCAGAACGAAGTGTTATGATACATACCTCATTTGACGTCGAGGCAACCGTGTCATTTAAGCCAATAATTTTGGCTGTCGGGGCGGAAAAGATTGGAAGAGACAATCTTCTCTGCAATTTTCGGGTTACAAAAGTCGCTTGAGAGGCGGGGTCTACAAGTGCACTTGAACAACATTTTAAGTCGTTATTGCAGACGTTGACAGACGTGGTCCCTAACAGGACCTTGGACTTTGTCACTGGCGATACTCGAGTCGTTAATGTTTGAATTGATGAACCAGCTGACTCCATGAGTATTTCCTCCCTATGTTCGGGTAGTGGTTCACGAGAGACACGTGTAGCGAAATTCGTATGCCTTTTTGCGACACCAGGCTTTGGGTTTTGTCGTGAACTATTTCCGGGTGGAATAGATGTATTGGTACCTCTAATATCCGAAACCGTTTCTAATGTTGCGAACCTCGAGGACAAGAACTTTTTCATTTCAGACCATTTAGGTAACTCTGAAATTGCTGATTGGGATTGTTCCCAAAGTCCGAGAGTGACTTCGGGAAGACGAGTTGAGCAAAGAAATATAAAAATTAAGTCCCAGCCCTCTGTGTCAATCCCTAAAATGGAGAGATTGTGTCTGCAGTCATTAATCGTCCTCTGCAGTTGCTTAATAGCTGGGCCAGTTTCTTTTTCAACTGGGGTAAGACCAAACAGAGTCTTGAGTTGGGCATATACGAGAACTCTTTTGTTTTCATAACGGTCCATCAGATTCTGCCAAGCCATAGCAAACCCGTCATTGGTTATGGGGCACGTTTTTATAATGTCCCGTGCTTCACCTTCCGTTCTCTGCATAAGATAATACATCTTCTGAATATCGCTGATGTTCTCATTATTCTTATATAGGGCAGAGAACATATCTCTAAATGTGGGCCACGATTTGTTATCACCAGAGAAGACCTCGGTGTCACACGGGGGAAGGTGAATGGGGATTGAAGCTGTCTTCCTCTTCGAATTTAATTTTTCTAGCAAGGCATCAATCGCCGCTAGTCCTCGCACATAAGTTTTATACCCGGACAAATATTTTGATTTTATAATGTCCATAGGAACTGTCTCCGGGTCCTCATTGTTACAGATATCTTCATAACGTGAGCGGAACGTTTCGAAAAGTCTAATAAATTCGCATCTATGGACATTAAGGGTATGAACAGTGTGCTCATCAGTCGGCAGAGCACTTAAAAATTGCTCCAAATCGATCAATCGATCGCCGCATCTGATCAAACTCTTTAGCTCAGCCATAATTTCAAATTAAAGGGTAAAAAAAGGTCAAAAAATCAAAACAATTGAGATTTACCAATTATTTATGGCGAGATGGGGTCTAAAAGACAGTTTTCGAATGTCAAACTTAGCTAAAGTTAGGCTTTTCACAAGGTTTGATCTGTTTTCTCCAATTTTTAATTAAATTCACAGCTATATACGTATGTTTATTGCAAAAATGGTTATTTTTGCCTTTATTTTCAAAAAATAATAAATTTAACCACTTTTTGGTCTTACCGAGCCCACTGTGCTGAGAACAGATAGTGGGAAAGCAAAAAAGACAAGTACGACTCAAACGTAGTGTGGTTGTTGTAAAGCTCTCACAAGTCTCACCCACACAAACTGGCTAACGCACAAAGTGAAGGTAAGCGAGCCGTTCAGGGGGTAGCGGGGGGAAGACAAGATAATGTGTGATTGTGTATATCTCGCGCGAGATAAACTTATATCGATTTGTAGATCGAGAGACGCACACACGGTAGTGGGGAATGGGGAGATAAACAAAGTAGAGAGCGTCGACAAAGCAAACGACGATTTGATCGTTGAAGGGAAAGCAAACACGGTAGTGCTGTACGGGGAATAACAACACACAACCGAAATGAACTAACCGCGAAGTTATTGCAATCACAACAACAACACTACGCGGCCAAATGGTGATGGATCGGAATAAGAGATCACTCGTATTGTTATTATGGTTGAGAATAAGTATTTATTCTATTCACTTTCCTTTTCAAACAAATATCTCTACCTTACCTTGGCTTTCCGATATTTTGTTTTAAGTCAGGGGATATGTATCTTCGAGATTTCGGGTTGATGGCGAGTTGATTCGGGTTGATTGCTCTGGAAGAAATGTTTGGATATTATTATTCTTATTTACGGGCGGCTCAGTATCCGGCTCGAAGGACCAAATGTTACGACGGGGAAGAATAATAATTTATCCAAACGATGAGAGAAATAAAAACACAAGTAAATTATGAGTTTTTGAATTATATCGGGTTTTATTTTGTGGGTATTACCTTCGGGTGGTTTGCTGGTAATAATCGTATTGTCAGTAAACATAAATGTCAACAAAGCTTTCTTTTCTTCTTTTCATTCTTCGTTATAAATGTAATAGGGGTGATCTTAAAAGTAGTAAATCTCTACATAACTAGGGTGTACAGCTAAACAACTAGTAATAGGTGGGGAAATCACCATGAAATAGGTGGCCAATGGTGGATTTTCATATGGAAATCTTTAAATGCGTTTATCTCGTAAACTAAGCGTCTAATCGAAGAAAGGAGCTTAATTTGTGATCACTATAAAATATTTGAATAATCACTAGTAATAGGTGGGGATATCACCATGAAATGGGTGGCCAATGGCGGATTTTCATATGGAAATCTTTAAATGCGTTTATCTCGTAAACTAAGCGTCTAATCGAAGAAAGGAGCTTAATTTGTGATCACTATAAAATATTTGAATAATCACTAGTAATAGGTGGGGATATCACCATGAAATAGGTGGCCAATGGTGGATTTTCATATGGAAATCTTTAAATGCGTTTATCTCGTAAACTAAGCGTCTAATCGAAGAAAGGAGCTTAATTTGTGATCACTATACAATATTTGAATAATCACTAGTAATAGGTGGGGATATCACCATGAAATGGGTGGCCAATGGTGGATTTTCATATGGAAATCTTTAAATGCGTTTATCTCGTAAACTAAGCGTCTAATCGAAAAAAGGAGCTTAATTTGTGATCACTATAAAATATTTGAATAATCACTAGTAATAGGTGGGTATATCACCATGAAATGGGTGGCCAATGGTGGATTTTCATATGGAAATCTTAAATGCGTTTATCTCGTAAACTAAGCGTCTAATCGAAGAAAGGAGCTTAATTTGTGATCACTATAAAATATTTGAATAATCACTAGTAATAGGTGGGGATATCACCATGAAATGGGTGGCCAATGGTGGATTTTCATATGGAAATCTTTAAATGCGTTTATCTCGTAAACTAAGCGCCTAATCGAAAAAAGGAGCTTAATTTGTGATCACTATGAAATATATGAAAAATCACTAATAATAGGTGGGGATATCACCATGAAATGGGTGGCCAATGGTGGATTTTCATATGGAAATCTTTAAATGCGTTTATCTCGTAAACTAAGCGCCTAATCGAAAAAAGGAGCTTAATTTGTGATCACTATAAAATATTTGAAAAATCATTAGTAATAGGTGGGGATATCACTACCATTGGGTGGCCAATGGTGGATTTTCATATGGAAATCTTTAAATGCGTTTATCTCGTAAACTAAGCGTCTAATCGAAAAAAGGAGCTTAATTTGTGATCACTATAAAATATTTGAAAAATCATTAGTAATAGGTGGGGATATCACCACCATTGGGTGGCCAATGGTGGATTTTCATATGGAAATCTTTAAATGCGTTTATCTCGTAAACTAAGCGTCTAATCGAAAAAAGGAGCTTTATTTGTGATCACTATAAATTACTTAAGAAATCACTAGTAATAGGTGGGGATATCACCGTGAAATGGGTGGCCAATGGTGGATTTTCATATGGAAATCTTTAAATGCGTTTATCTCGTAAACTAAGCGCAATCGAAAAAAGGAGCTTAATTTGTGATCACTATAAAATATTTGAAAAATCATTAGTAATAGGTGGGGATATCACAACCATTGGGTGGCCAATGGTGGATTTTCATATGGAAATCTTTAAATGCGTTTATCTCGTAAACTAAGCGCCTAATCGAAAAAAGGAGCTTAATTTGTGATCACTAGGGCGACCATTTTTCAGCACGAAAAAAACGGGTTTCAGTACTTAAAACAGCATGAAAAACCCTTGAAATAAGCACGATAGATTTTATATTCAGCACTTATAATTTTTTTTATTTATTGAAAAACAAACAAAAAACAATTTCACATCTATTAAAGAAGTAATAAAAAACAATAAGTAAATTTACCAAATTATTCTGTCGTGTGTTCATGCAAAGAAAGTAATTTTTAAACCAAGACAAAAAAATTTCTTAAAGTGAGATTATACCTTGGTCAATGTCACGATTACAATTAAGCACTAAGTGCATTTTTAAATTTTCCAAGGTGAAACTTTTACGCTGGTTTGTAAAAAAATGTCCATATATAGAAAAAACACGTTCCACGTCACACGATGAAACGGGAGCGTATTTAAAAAATGTTGATTCAGCAGGCGAATTTTTTCCGATAAACGCACTTGTTGTTTCGGAATTTTTAAAAAAAAATACTGTTGATTTCCACAAAGCCAGGATTTCGCGCAAGAACGGCAGTCATTTTTTTAAAATAATTTTTATCAGATGTTTTTCTATAGCATGTTGAATTGATTTTACTGTTTCCAAGCTTTCATTCAATGGTGGATTTTCATATGGAAATCTTTAAATGCGTTTATCTCGTAAACTAAGCGTCTAATCGAAAAAAGGAGCTTAATTTGTGATCACTATAAAATACTTGAAAAATCCCTAGTAATAGGTCGGGATATCACCACCATTGGGTGGCCATTGGTGGACTTTCATATGGAAATCTTTAAATGCGTTTATCTCGTAAACTAAGCGTCTAATCGAAAAAAGGAGCTTAATTTGTGATCACTACAAAATACTTGAAAATCCCTAGTAATGGGTCGGGATATCACCATGAAATGGGTGGCATATGGTGGATTTTCATATGGAAATCTTTAAATGCGTTTATCTCGTAAACTAAGCGTCTAATCGAAAAAAGGAGCTTAATTTGTGATCACTATAAAATACTTGAAAAATTCCTAGCAATAGGTCGGGATATCACCATGAAATGGGTGGCATATGGTGGATTTTCATATGGAAATCTTTAAATGCGTTTATCTCGTAAACTAAGCGTCTGATCGAAAAAAGGAGCTTAATTTGTGATCACTACAAAATACTTGAAAATCCCTAGTAATGGGTCGGGATATCACCATGAAATGGGTGGCATATGGTGGATTTTCATATGGAAATCTTTAAATGCGTTTATCTCGCAAACTAAGCGTCTAATCGAAAAAAGGAGCTTAATTTGTGATCACTACAAAATACATCAAAAATTCCTAGCAATAGGTCGGGATATCACCATGAAATGGGTGGCATATGGTGGATTTTCATATGAAAATCTTTAAATGCGTTTATCTCGTAAACTAAGCGTCTAATCGAAAAAAGGAGCTTAATTTGTGATCACTACAAAATACTTGAAAATCCCTAGTAATGGGTCGGGATATCACCCTGACATGGGTGGCATATGGTGGATTTTCATGTGAAAATCTTTAAATGCGTCTATCTCGTAAACTAAGCGTCTAATCGAAAAAAGGAGCTTAATTTGTGATCATATGGAAATGGATTTTCATATGGAAATCTTTAAATGCGTTTATCTCGTAAACTAAGCGTATAATCGAAAAAAGAGCTTAATTTGTGATCACTACAAAATACTTGAAAATCCCTAGTAATGGGTCGGGATATCACCATGAAATGGGTGGCATATGGTGGATTTTCATATGGAAATCTTAAATGCGTTTATCTCGTAAACTAAGCGTCTAATCGAAAAAAGGAGCTTCATTTGTGATCACTACAAAATACATGAAAAATTCCTAGCAATAGGTCGGGATATCACCATGAAATGGGTGGCATATGGGTGGATTTTCATATGGAAATCTTTAAATGCGTTTATCTCGTAAACTAAGAGTCTAATCGAAAAAAGGAGCTTAATTTGTGATCACTATAAAATACTTGAAAAATCCCCTAGTAATAGGTCGGGATAATCACCATGAAATGGGTGGGCATATGGTGGATTTTCATATGAAAATCTTTAAATGCGTTTATCTCGTAAACTAAGCGTCTAATCGAAAAAGGAGCTTAATTTGTGATCACTACAAAATACATGAAAAATTCCTAGCAATAGGTCGGGATATCACCATGAAATGGGTGGCATATGGTGGATTTTCATATGAAAATCTTTAAATGCGTTTATCTCGTAAACTAAGCGTCTAATCGAAAAAAGGAGCTTAATTTGTGATCACTATAAAATACTGAAATAATCCCTAGTAATAGGTCGGGATATCACCATGAAATGGGTGGCATATGGTGGATTTTCATATGAAAATCTTTAAATGCGTTTATCTCGTAAACTAAGCGTCTAATCGAAAAAAGGAGCTTAATTTGTGATCACTACAAAAAACATGAAAAATTCCTAGCAATAGGTCGGGATATCACCATGAAATGGGTGGCATATGGTGGATTTTCATATGAAAATCTTTAAATGCGTTTATCTCGTAAACTAAGCGTCTAATCGAAAAAGGAGCTTAATTTGTGATCACTACAAAAAAAATGAAAAATTCCTAGCAATAGGTCGGGATATCACCATGAAATGGTGGCATATGGTGGATTTCATACGGAAATCTTTAAATGCGTTTATCTCGTAAACTAAGCGTCTAATCGAAAAAAGGAGCTTAATTTGTGATCACTACAAAATACTTGAAAATCCCTAGTAATGGGTCGGGATATCACCATGAAATGGGTGGCATATGGTGGATTTTCATATGGAAATCTTTAAATGCGTTTATCTCGTAAACTAAGCGTCTAATCGAAAAAAGGAGCTTAATTTGTGTCACTACAAAATACATGAAAAATTCCTAGCAATAGGTCGGGATATCACCGTGAAATGGGTGGCATATGGTGGATTTTCATATGGAAATCCTTAAATGCGTTTATCTCGTAAACTAAGCGTCTAATCGAAAAAAGGAGCTTCATTTGTGATCACTACAAAATACATGAAAAATTCCTAGCAATAGGTCGGGATATCACCATGAAATGGGTGGCATATGGTGGATTTTCATATGGAAATCTTTAAATGCGTTTATCTCGTAAACTAAGCGTCTAATCGAAAAAAGGAGCTTAATTTGTGATCACTATAAAATACTTGAAAAATCCTAGTAATAGGTCGGGATATCACCATGAAATGGGTGGCATATGGTGGATTTTCATATGGAAATCTTTAAATGCGTTTATCTCGTAAACTAAGCGTCTAATCGAAAAAAGGAGCTTAATTTGTGATCATCACAAATATATGAAAATTCCTAGCAATAGGTCGGGATATCACCATGAAATGGGTGGCATATGGTGGATTTTCATATGGAAATCTTTAAATGCGTTTATCTCGTAAACTAAGCGTCTAATCGAAAAAAGGAGCTTAATTTGTGATCACTACAAAATACTTGGAAATCCCTAGTAATGGGTCGGGATATCACCATGAAATGGGTGGCATATGGTGGATTTTCATATGGAAATCTTTAAATGCGTTTATCTCGTAAACTAAGCGTCTAATCGAAAAAAGGAGCTTAATTTGTGATCACCACAAAATACATGAAAAATTCCTAGCAATAGGTCGGGATATCACCATGAATTGGGTGGCATATGGTGGATTTTTCATATGGAAATCTTTAAATGCGTTTATCTCGTAAACTAAGCGTCTAATCGAAAAAGGAGCTTAATTTGTGATCACTACAAAATACTTGAAAATCCCTAGTAATTGGTCGGGATATCACCATGAAATGGGTGGCCAATGGTGGATTTTCATATGGAAAGCTTTAAATGCTTTTATCTCGTAAACTATGCGTCTAATCGAAAAAAGGAGCTTAATTTGTGATCACTATAAAATACTTGAAAAATCCCTAGTAATAGGTCGGGATATCACCATGAAATGGGTGGCATATGGTGGATTTTCATATGGAAATCTTTAATGCGTTTATCTCGTAAACTAAGCGTCTAATCGAAAAAGGAGCTTAATTTGTGATCACTACAAAATACTTGGAAATCCCTAGTAATAGGTCGGGATATCACCATGAAATGGGTGGCCAATGGTGGATTTTCATATGGAAACCTTTAAATGCGTTTATCTCGTAAACTAAGCGTCTAATCGAAAAAAGGAGCTTAATTTGTGATCACCACAAAAAAAATGAAAAATTCCTAGCAATAGGTCGGGATATCACCATGAAATGGGTGGCATATGGTGGATTTTCATATGGAAATCTTTAAATGCGTTTATCTCGTAAACTAAGCGTCTAATCGAAAAAAGGAGCTTAATTTGTGATCACTACAAAATACTTGGAAGTCCCTAGTAATGGGTCGGGATATCACCATGAAATGGGTGGCATATGGTGGATTTTCATATGGAAATCTTTAAATGCGTTTATCTCGTAAACTAAGCGTCTAATCGAAAAAAAGGAGCTTAATTTGTGATCACCACAAAATACATGAAAAATTCCTAGCAATAGGTCGGGATATCACCATGAATTGGGTGGCATATGGTGGATTTTCATATGGAAATCTTTAAATGCGTTTATCTCGTAAACTAAGCGTCTAATCGAAAAAAGGAGCTTAATTTGTGATCACTACAAAATACTTGAAAAATCCCTAGTAATAGGTCGGGATATCACCATGAAATGGGTGGCCAATGGTGGATTTTCATATGGAAACCTTTAAATGCGTTTATCTCGTAAACTAAGCGTCTAATCGAAAAAAAGGAGCTTAATTTGTGATCACTACAAAATACTTGAAAATCCCTGGTAATTGGTCGGGATATCACCATGAAATGGGTGTCATATGGTGGATTTTCATATGGAAACCTTTAAATGCGTTTATCTCGTAAACTAAGCGTCTAATCGAAAAAAGGAGCTTAATTTGTGATCACTACAAAATACTTGAAAAATCCTAGTAATAGGTCGGGATATCACCATGAAATGGGTGGCTATGGTGGATTTTCATATGGAAATCTTTAATGCGTTTATCTCGTAAACTAAGCGTCTAATCGAAAAAAGGAGCTTAATTTGTGATCACTACAAAATACTTGAAAATCCCTAGTAATTGGTCGGGATATCACCATGAAATGGGTGGCCAATGGTGGATTTTCATATGGAAATCTTTAAATGCGTTTATCTCGTAAACTAAGCGTCTAATCGTAAAAAGGAGTTTAATTTGTGATCACTATTAAATACTTGAAAAATCCCTAGTAATAGGTCGGGATATCACCATGAAATGGGTGGCATATGGTGGATTTTCATATGGAAATCTTTAAATGCGTTTATCTCGTAAACTAAGCGTCTAATCGTAAAAAGGAGTTTAATTTGTGATCACTATTAAATACTTGAAAAATCCCTAGTAATAGGTCGGGATATCACCATGAAAATGGGTGGCATATGGTGGATTTTCATATGGAAATCTTTAAATGCGTTTATCTCGTAAACTAAGCGTCTAATCGAAAAAAGGAGCTTAATTTGTGATCACTACAAAATACTTGAAAAATCCCTAGTAATAGGTGGACATATCAACATGAATGGGTGGCCAATGGTGGATTTTCAAATGGAAACATTTAAATGCGTTTATCTCGTAAACTAAGCGTCTAATCGAAAAAAGGAGTTTAATTTGTGATCACTATAAAATACTTGAAAAATCCCTAGTAATAGGTCGGGATATCACCATGAAATGGGTGGCATATGGTGGATTTTCATATGGAAATCTTTAAATGCGCTTATCTCGTAAACTAAGCGTCTAATCGTAAAAAGGAGTTTAATTTGTGATCACTATAAAATACTTGAAAAATCCCTAGTAATAGGTCGGGATATCACCATGAAATGGGTGGCCAATGGTGGATTTTCATATGGAAATCTTTAAATGCGCTTATCTCGTAAACTAAGCGTCTAATCGTAAAAAGGAGTTTAATTTGTGATCACTATAAAATACTTGAAAAATCCCTAGTAATAGGTCGGGATATCACCATGAAATGGGTGGCATATGGTGGATTTTCATATGGAAATCTTTAAATGCGCTTATCTCGTAAACTAAGCGTCTAATCGTAAAAAGGAGTTTAATTTGTGATCACTACAAAATACTTGAAAAATCCCTAGTAATAGGTGGACATATCAACATGAAATGGGTGGCCAATGGTGGATTTTCAAATGGAAACATTTAAATGCGTTTATCTCGTAAACTAAGCGTCTAATCGAAAAAAGGAGTTTAATTTGTGATCACTATAAAATACTTGAAAAATCCCTAGTAATAGGTCGGGATATCACCATGAAATGGGTGGCATATGGTGGATTTTCATATGGAAATCTTTAAATGCGCTTATCTCGTAAACTAAGCGTTTAATCGTAAAAAGGAGTTTAATTTGTGATCACTATAAAATACTTGAAAAATCCCTAGTAATAGGTCGGGATATCACCATGAAATGGGTGGCCAATGGTGGATTTTCATATGGAAATCTTTAAATGCGCTTATCTCGTAAACTAAGCGTCTAATCGTAAAAAGGAGTTTAATTTGTGATCACTATAAAATACTTGAAAAATCCCTAGTAATAGGTCGGGATATCACCATGAAATGGGTGGCATATGGTGGATTTTCATATGGAAATCTTTAAATGCGCTTATCTCGTAAACTAAGCGTCTAATCGTAAAAAGGAGTTTAATTTGTGATCACTACAAAATACTTGAAAAATCCCTAGTAATAGGTGGACATATCAACATGAAATGGGTGGCCAATGGTGGATTTTCAAATGGAAACATTTAAATGCGTTTATCTCGTAAACTAAGCGTCTAATCGAAAAAAGGAGCTTAATTTGTGATCACTACAAAATACTTGAAAAATCCCAAGTAATAGGTCGGGATATCGCCATGAAATGGGTGGCCAATGGTGGATTTTCATATGGAAATCTTTAAATGCGTTTATCTCGTAAACTAAGCGTCTAATCGTAAAAAGGAGTTTAATTTGTGATCACTATAAAATACTTGAAAAATCCCTAGTAATAGGTCGGGATATCACCATGAAATGGGTGGCCAATGGTGGATTTTCATATGGAAACCTTTAAATGCGTTTATCTCGTAAACTAAGCGTCTAATCGAAAAAAGGAGCTTAATTTGTGATCACTACAAAATACTTGAAAATCCCTAGTAATTGGTCGGGATATCACCATGAAATGGGTGGCCAATGGTGGATTTTCATATGGAAACCTTTAAATGCGTTTATCTCGTAAACTAAGCGTCTAATCGAAAAAAGGAGCTTAATTTGTGATCACTACAAAATACTTGAAAATCCCTAGTAATTGGTCGGGATATCACCATGAAATGGGTGTCATATGGTGGATTTTCATATGGAAATCTTTAAATGCGTTTATCTCGTAAACTAAGCGTCTAATCGAAAAAAGGAGCTTAATTTGTGATCACTACAAAATACTTGAAAAATCCCTAGTAATAGGTGGACATATCAACATGAAATGGGTGGCCAATGGTGGATTTTCATATGGAAACCTTTAAATGCTTTTATCTCGTAAACTAAGCGTCTAATCGAAAAAAGGAGCTTAATTTGTGATCACTACAAAATACTTGAAAATCCCTAGTAATTGGTCGGGATATCACCATGAAATGGGTGTCATATGGTGGATTTTCATATGGAAATCTTTAAATGCGTTTATCTCGTAAACTAAGCGTCTAATCGAAAAAAGGAGCTTAATTTGTGATCACTACAAAATACTTGAAAAATCCCTAGTAATAGGTGGACATATCACCATGAAATGGGTGGCCAAAGGTGGATTTTCATATGGAAACCTTTAAATGCGTTTATCTCGTAAACTAAGCGTCTAATCGAAAAAAGGAGCTTAATTTGTGATCACTACAAAATACTTGAAAATCCCTAGTAATTGGTCGGGATATCACCATGAAATGGGTGTCATATGGTGGATTTTCATATGGAAATCTTTAAATGCGTTTATCTCGTAAACTAAGCGTCTAATCGAAAAAAGGAGCTTAATTTGTGATCACTACAAAATACTTGAAAAATCCCTAGTAATAGGTGGACATATCACCATGAAATGGGTGGCCAAAGGTGGATTTTCATATGGAAACCTTTAAATGCGTTTATCTCGTAAACTAAGCGTCTAATCGAAAAAAGGAGCTTAATTTGTGATCACTACAAAATACTTGAAAATCCCTAGTAATTGGTCGGGATATCACCATGAAATGGGTGTCATATGGTGGATTTTCATATGGAAATCTTTAAATGCGTTTATCTCGTAAACTAAGCGTCTAATCGAAAAAAGGAGCTTAATTTGTGATCACTACAAAATACTTGAAAAATCCCTAGTAATAGGTGGACATATCAACATGAAATGGGTGGCCAATGGTGGATTTTCATATGGAAATCTTTAAATGCGTTTATCTAATCGAAAAAAGGAGCTTAATTTGTGATCACTATAAAATATTTGAAAAATCACTAGTAATAGGTGGGGATATCAAGATGAAATAGGTGGCCAATGGCGGATTTTCAAATGGAAATCTTTAAATGCGTTTATCTCGTAGACTAAGCGTCTAATCGAAAAAAGGAGCTTGATTTGTGATCACTATAAACGACTTAAGAAATCACTTACAAAGCCATTAACTCGTTCATTCATTTACCATCTCAGAGCACACACTGTATATAGTACTATATGACATCAATACGCGACGACAACATTTTCGATGTCAATACAATCAACGGAGTTCGGTCGCCGTTAGCTGTGAAGACCAATAATGATATATGAATTGCAGTCGTGTACATATCAAGACTAATAAATCAATTGGCGGCTTTTCTCCCTCATGAGATTTGGCTATGTGCGTTTGTGTGAGTTCAATTTAAATCTCCCACCGCCTTGCTATTGATATGCTCACGGGTGATAAACTTCAAGGCGCGCACACACACACACACACACCCATCACCTATACAGTGAACAATACAATAATCTGAATGCACTTTCACACATTTGTCTTCTTGAACTGTTGTTTTGCCGCAGTAAATTAAATGAAACTGCCATCAAATTTGTGAAAGTATCTCAAAAGCATCGTAACGGGTTAAATGGCGCTAACGACTTAACATGTTCGCTGGCAACTTGTTATATTTCTGCTCCTAAAATGTAACACATTTAACGCGCGAGACAGGCATTTAAAGTAACCCACCATTTACTTGAACGAGATGGCGGCATCGACAGCGGTGAATAGCTGCCAACATCATTTGTTTATTTAGATTAACATGAAAAATTATTGGTGTTTTAATTAATTAATTTTTACAGCATGTTACAAATACACTAAACATATTTGGTGTGAGAGTATGAAGTGCAGTACAAACGATAGCAGCACGCTATATTTGTGTACATTATGTTGCTGGGTGAACGGATATTTACCGTGAGAAATTTTAATTTCAAGTGTGGGCAATGGTTTTATGTTTACCAATAGTGTGGGTTAATTATTTAGAGCTACCTTAATTTTGTACCGATAGAAGATAGGTACTCCTTTTTTGTAAACATTATCACACTCTAGAAACATATGCCCAGATATTGTATATTATTGGGTGGTGTTGACAACAGTTAAGGGATTTCGATACCTTGATCCTCGGTGTGAATTATATCACAAGTCGGCTAGTTGCATTCTTTTTGTTGTTGATCCCCTACCGAGGCAGAAGTTCCCTTCAACTGTTTAATAATAAAGTCCGCACTACAGCACACACTTATACGCATTCCCTCCCACATACATTTCTCATTATTTGACACATTTATCGATGTTACAAATTGCATTCAAAGTTTAAACGTTTTCGCCCGCGAGGAGAATTTCATCAACTGATACACTTAGTTTCGTGTAGGGTATAATATGTGGTAGCTGTAAACATTTACAATCCGAATAAATATCTCCAAGCCAATTTTGTCATTAATATGACATATTTGTGTTCAATATCTGGTCGCGTATCCATGTTTGTTCATCTAGCGCAGCTGCAATATCACAGCCGGCTGACTTACAACTTGCAGTGTGTGATTCAATTCTGTAACACATTAATGTGTTATGGTAATTAACAAATTTGTTTGAGAAGAGTAACGGTTGTACTTTAAACAAATCACACCGACATTTAAATTTCTACCGCTAACCAATGAATATTTAAAGTGTTGAACATTTATAGATATCCAGAGGCTGCATTCATAAATTTTACTTCGAGGTATATAGTCTGAAATGTAGCGCCTGAAGAGAAAACCGATAGTTGACATTTTACAAATACCAATTTTATAAGTTTATCGCTGCATTTGTGCATCGAAGTTATTTATTGTGGGTTTTCTACCATGTGACATAAACATATTCCACGATTTACCAGTTTACAGTCTGCATCGTTATAATGAGATGGAAATTGTTACAAATGGTACGGTATGGAGAGGAGGGATGTCCATGATGTGGGTGATTAACGTGAATATTTATGTTCACATGCGCCGCATTGAATTCTGCTCTCTGACCGTATTAATAACTATCGACAGGAGTACATAATGATTAACATTAATCTGTTATGGATAATACATAATTGGAGGAGAAAGTAAATGTGTATGCAAATCAATTAATTTGTAATCTTTGATAGTCGGTAGTATGTTACAACAAGTGATGTATGCCGGAATGTGGAGATTTAAAGTTGAATAAAATGCCTTCCGGCAATTATATATTTCGGATTTGTGGTAAATAAATTAACTTGAGTTGGGAAATTTCGTGTAGACAGAAATATAAGGGATTAATAATTTTGAGAGACACAATTAAGGCTTTTGTAGTTATTTAAGCTGTGACTAATGTTTGGAATACATGTCAGCTAGAAAATTAGGAAAATTTTCAAAAAATTGTAATTGACTTACCAAAATGAGATATTATTATCCATATCAGCTCAAACTTGGTGAACCCGATTTTATAAATGTTGCCAACTGTAATTAAAGTAATGAAACAATAATATTATTGTTACAAGTATAATAACATCGATAAATATGTACTACAAAAAATAATTGTTTAAAAAATCAAAAATTAATTGTATGTTTTAAGACGATTTTTGCAGTTAAGTTTACAGTATAGGTATGGTGCGTAGCCTGAGCTTCAAATGTTTGCCGGCAACACAAATATTGACTCGGATCACCACCTATTTGCAGCCAAGGTACGAAATCGATTAAGCAGTGCTAAGAACGCTCGTAACCAACCGCTGCATCATAAAGCTGCATACCACCGAGATAGACATTGCCTACTCCAGCCAACATTCTCAATTACTTCGAACATACAAGGTGCCACTATCCGACTGGCGGATTTCCACAAAAAATATAAGGCTGACATCACCGCCATCCCGGAAATGAGATGGACTGGACAAGGATGCTCGCGACGTAAAAATTGCAACATCTATTACAGCTGCCATGCCGAAAAGCATGAATTTGGATGAGGATTAGTAGTCGGCGAGAGACTCAGGCATCTTGTCTCGCGATTCACTACTGTTAGTGATTGAATAGCCGCAATCCGCAATCAGGCGAAGTATTTCTACATCACGCTGATTTGTGCTCATGCCCCGAAAATAAAGAAAATAAAGACGATGAGTTTAAAGATGCATTTTACGAGCCCATAGAGGAAACATACGATCGCTGCCCTGGCCACAACATTAAAATTGTTCTGGAAGACTTTAACGGAATACAGGAAGAGAAGATGTTCTTGGTCCATCGATCGCTAAATTCAGCCTGCATACCGACACGTCAGTCAACGGGTTTAGGCTGGTTAGCTTCGCAGCGGAAAGGAACATGGTAGTGAGTGGAACCAGATTCCAGCACAAAGGTATCCACAATGCAACTTGGCTATACCCCGATCAAAACACCAAAAATAAAATTTATCATATAGTATTCGATGGCAGGCATGTATCTACTGTCATTGACATGCGTGTGATCCGTGGTGCTAATATTGGCTGGGATTATCACCTGGTTGCAGCCAAGGTGCGCACAAGATTGAGCAAAGCTAAAACACACGTAACCAAACACAAAGAAAGCTAAACATCGCGAAGTTGCAAACCCCAGAGATACCCACTGCCTACTCCAACCAGCTCTCCCAACTTCTACGACACCCGATACACAGTGGCAGCATATTGCGCATTCTATATTGCGCATTCCATTCACGGCGCTCAGACGAATCCTGGTACGATGAAGAATATCGCATAGCGTACGAGGAACAGGATGCTGCTTATATGGCAACGCTACAGCCAATTGTAGCCCGCGCAATTGGCATTCACCAGCCCTTACGCACGGTTTGGCTTTAAGAGTGCATGCCGACGATTGGAATCTAAGCGTATTATGTTCTGTGCTGAAAAAAGGTGATCCAAGTTTGTGCTCCAACTACCGCGGGATCAGCTTTTTACCCATCGCATATTAGGTCCTGACGAGTGTGTAATGTATAAAACAATAACCAGTGTTATCCAACCTGATCGGGCCTTATCAGTGTGGCTTTAGATCTGGCAAATCAACAAATTCCGCGGAGCTGATACGACTTTGCGGGTTGACACTGACTGACATGAAGTCTTCAGTGAAAATATGCACAAATCTAACAGAACAATTTTCTACCAAGCTGGGCTTTAGACAAGGTAGTCTGTCATGCAATGTCCTTAACATCATAGTGAAGATGATCATCCGGAAGGAGACGCAGTCGACAGTAGCGGCTCTGGTGATTAATGAGTACAAAACCAAGTTATTTGTTTCAACGAACAAAGAGTTTACTCGTTTGGGACGCTGCGTAAACGTTGACAACTATAACTTTGAAGTGGTATATGATTTCGTCTATCCCGGCTTCGCCATAAACTATAATAATAATGTCAGCCTGAAAATAAAGAGACGAGTATTGATCGCAAATCCCCGGTACTATCCACTGAGTAGGCGTTTTAATTATAAAGCCCTCTCTCGACGAAAGAAGATCCAACTCTACCAGACACTGATTCTACCTGTATTGCTCTTCAGCGCAGAAATCAGGGTAATGACGCAGGCGGTTCAATCTATTCTGGGAGTTTTCGAGAGGAAAATATTTGGTTAACGGCGGATACCTTCGTCGAATGAATCATGAGCTGTACAACGATATCAATGTAGTCAAGCGCGTTCAAATAGACCGTATGCGCCGGCTTGGACACGTTGTAGGAATGGACAAAAATGATCAGGCTCGAAAAGTCTTCGGCAATAAACTCGATGGGCGGCGCAGGACGGGGCGATCAAAACTTTGTTGGATGGACCTGGTGAAAGAGCTGTTATCTACACTTGGTGTGACAAACAATTTACGAAGCGCAAAAGACCGAAGCGCTTGGAATTATTTTCGAGGTCCGGCTACTGATAGATGCATTTTTATTGCTGCTGCCAATTAGGAAGAAGAAGAAGATATCATACACTCACAGATTGCAGCTGTCTGGTCCGTGATAAAATTATAATACTTTCTTTTTTGATATATCAAGTGGGCGTGGCCCTGCCCATTGGACCCTATTTTTGAAATAGCAATATCTAGAGAACTGTTTCTCCAATCGACTTGAAAATTTGCATTTGGCAGCAAAGTTAATGATCCAACAAAAAATAGGCGGGATCGGATCAGTGGGCGTGGTATAAAACTTGAAAAGTCCGAATCTCATAAACTATAAGAGGTACACAGCTGTTATTTGGTACATACACTTGGTACAGTATGAATTATTGCCAGGGTAGAAGAGGGCTGTGCCACGCCCTATTTAAGAGAAACCGTTATAAAATCTATAAAAATGGTTTCATCATAACCAGGCTAGTTGGAGTCAAGTTGGCAAAAGCGTAGACACCGCACACACACGTCAATATTTGACTATAACATGTACTAAGGATTTACTAAGAACCTGACCTATGACCTCTTTGGAGCACGGGAAATAGTTATCCGATCTTACTCAGATTTCCGTCATGTAGTTTTACATAAAGTGACATAATATTCCGATCGGTCATTTTTAATTTTCGTAAAGAAATTCGTCCATACATTTCGCTGCCGCCCTAATATATCTTAATATATATAAATTACGTGTCACGTTGTTTGTCCGCGATGGACTCCTAAACTACTTAACCGATTTGAATCAAATTTGCACACCGTGTTCGGTTTGATCCAACTTGAAAGATAGGATAGCTTACATCTTAAAGTATCTTAAAGTATAGGCGCAATATTATTTTATTGCAAATTATAAAGGGGCGTGGCACCGCCCATATTACTTGAAAATTAAAAAGGCTATATTTCATGAACTTTCAGAGGTATGATGATGAGATTTGGTATATATGTTGTTGGAGCAGTATTAATTACAACCAGGATGAAAGTGGGCGGTGCCACGCCCCCTTTTCAAAAATCGCTCTAACGGCTTTTCTAATAGATCGATTGATACAAAAATTTTACCATGAGGTACTGTTGACCTGTAGATAGTTCCTGACTACATTTGGTTGTAATTGGATAAAGGGGCGTGGCACCGCCCATACAACTTGAAAATTAAAAAGGCTATATTTCATGAACTATCAGAGGTATGAAGATGAGATTTGGTATATACACTGTGGTGCAAAAATGAGCCAATGTTTAAAGAAAAGTGCGTTATTAAATATTTTGTATACTTTTTATTATATTATTTTCAAACCTTTTGCTAAATTTAAAATATGAATCTGTAAAATATGTAAATCAATAATAAAAATATAACTTACATTACTGTAAGTATATAAAAACAAAACATTTTCAAAATCAGACCATTGGCACACTTTTGCTCCAATGTTTTTCTTATCTTAATTTAATAATTAGTCCTGCATATTTTTACTTTCTTGAAATGATCCATCCTATTTGGTGTATATTGACAAAGTTGAGCAACATAATATACAGGAATTTTGGTTTCATTCAGCCAGAACCCACACCCACAGCTCATTAATACTTTTTGGCGCTCTTTCGTTTCAGCCTGCCCGCGTTTTATGTAAGCCCACAGGTTTTCGATCGGGTTCAGATCTGGACTCTCCAGTGGCCACTCCCAGACCCCAAACACCTGAGAACTAAGCCATTCCTTGACAATTTTTACAGAATGTTTTGGGTCGTTGTCATAATGGCAGACGATATTCTCTGGTCTACCTGGAATTTAGCCTGGGTTATGGGGCAAATTGTTTTGCCAAATGGTAAGAAAGTCTTCCCTTCGCATTATTCCTTCGATTAGTATAAGTGGTCCCACACCATCTGGGGTTGCACATCTCCATATCATAATAGAACCGCCTTCGTGCTATATGGTTTGAGATTGGCACCTGGTGAGTATTTGTTTTAACTAATACAAATTAAATATATGATTAACTTGTTGGTCGTGTGGTCAGATCAGACCAAAATCAATAGATACCAATCGGTTGGGATGGTTTTTTATTGGGCCAATTGATCAAACACACCAAATCCAGCACATGTACCACAAACCATTAAGCACGGAGGCGGTTCTGTTATGATTTGGGGATGTGTAACCCCAGTTGGTGTGGGACTACTTATACGGATCGAAGGAATAATGCGAAAGGAAGACTATCTTCGCATTTTGCAAGATAATTTGCCCCATAGCCCTGGCCAAATTCCAGGTAGACCAGAGAATGTCGTCTGCCAATATGACAACATCCCAAAACATTCTGTTAAAATTGTCAAGAAATGGCTTAGTTCTCAGGTGTTTGGGGTCTGGGAGTAACTACTGCAGTGTCCAGATCTGAACCCGATCGAAAATCTGTGAGCTTACCTAAAACGCAGGCTGACAGAAACGAAAGAGCCCCGAAAAGTATAAATGAACTTTGGGAGTGGGTTCTGGCTGAATGAAACAAAATTCCTGTATATTATGACGCCCAACTTTGTCAATATACGCCTTGTAGGGTGGATCATTTTAAGAAAGTAAAAATATGCAGGACTAATTATTAAATTTTGATAAGAAAAACCTTGGAGCAAAAGTGTGCCAATGGTCTGATTTTGAAAATGTTTTGTTTTTATATGCTTACAATAAGGTAAGTTTTATTTTTGTTATTGCTTTACATACTTTACAGATGCATATTTTAAATTTAGCAAAATATTTTAAAATAATACAATAAAAAGTATAAAAAATATTTAATAACATACTTTGTATAAAACATTGGCTCATTTTTGCACCACAGTGTATATTGTTGGAGCAGTATTAATTACAGCCAGGATGGAATTAATTTTAGACATAAAGCTTCTTAGTGAAATTGTCTAAGAATTTTTCGTACATTCCAATACTGATATACGGTTAACAGGATTTTTTTTGACGCGAACTAATTGATTCGCCCCTAATGATCAGGCTATTTCGAACAAAATAAGTTAACAGTGCCAAGGCGCTGCCCACGCACTTTAATAGTTAACTTTCTAACTGTATCAAATAATGGTCCGTACTCTAGGCAGTGTAGGAAGCGCAGACTAAAATAGTGATTTTTTTTAATTTACTTTACAGGTATGCATTTTTTAATTGCTTTTCAGGAGAACAATAAATCATATAGATAGAAAAATTAATCAAAATTCATTGTAGTTATACTACAATGGTTAAATTTTTATAGTATGTCAGAGGTAACATTAGCAAACAATTGAAAATAACCTATGCATGGGGTATTTTTCTTGACATATAGATCTTCTGATAGGTATAAGTGTAAATCTAGCTGTCATACTAATGAAATGTAATAGACTTTCTTTTAGTATACTTTGCAAAATCACCATGTAAAAACTAAAGAAGAACATCGTTGACAAATCTTGCAAATTTATTTTCAAAATGCACGTTCTGTTCGCCAAACTTATGGAGCCCTTTATGAAGTTGAGGGTGCATATAATGACCCATCTGAGCAGCAATAGAAGCCATCGACGCTGTAGACGTTAGTATGACAGGGGACTCGAATTTATCGAACCGACGTCTTTCTCAGCAACTCGGTCTCTGCAAATGCTGAGGAAAGATCTTGGCCTACATTCATATAAAATCCAACTGGTAGAAGAAGTAGAGCCAGTGGACGATCAATTGATTTTTTTATTTAGCATGTCATTGCACATTATTTGAAGGATAAATAGTTTCAGCACGACGGTGTAACATGCCATACAGCGCGTGAGACCATCACTTTGTTAAGCCAAACTTTGGTGTCCGAATTATCTCAAAAAATGGTAATACGAGTTCAATACAAAGATAGTATTCGGGAATATTATTGATCCGTGTGACCAAAGAGATAGTTAGTATACAGATGGTTCACGCTACTACGGATCAAAATAAATAATTTTGACCTTAGAGGAATGTCTGTTTCCGATTTGTGGAAGAAGTGGTTTTTCGCCCTACATACAGAAATAACTTTATCTACATGTCGGCACTATAGATATGACTTTGCTGATGAACTTTTTATTAGCATTTACGACAATACATCTTAATTGGTTAAATTTAATGTTAAGGAGTTACTTTAAATAAGTTACATATGTAAATAAACTCAACATATTATTGTCGAGCTTAAGTACCGTTTTCAAAGTACTTTGTAGACCTAAATGTGAAATATATTACATGTTAATATGCAATAGCGAAGCATTGCCGGGCCCACTAGTATACTTATAAATATGATCAGCATCGAACACCGAGTCGATTTAAAGGTGACCGCGATTACAGGTGTAGTTTAAGAGATATCGATAGGAAATTTGGAATACATGCTTCTATCCTCAAAGCGGAGGTTATGTTTTGAGATGAGCAAGATCGGTCAAATACTACTCCCACCATATATACAAACTATTCAAATTCTGTGAAAAACTAATCCAACATCCTTGCCACTTTTTGGGGCATCTGTCCCGGTGATTACAGTCGTAGTTAAGGAGCTAGAAATTTGTTATGCTACCTTCTATCCTCTAAGCGCAGGTTACAAGATCGGACAAAAACTACTTCCACCTCCCATACAAACTGCATCTTTTTGAGGGCGTCCGTCTATCTGCCCCCGCAATCGCAGGTAAAATATGTTATACAAGCTTCTATCTTCTAAGCAGAGTTTATTTTCTAAAATGAGCAAAATCGAACAGAAACCACCTACACCTCCCACACAAACTTCATTTTTGGGGAGTCCGTCTGTCTGTCGTCAGCCTTTGTTTAAGAGTTATCGAGCTAAAACTTGTTACACAAGCTTCCATCCTCTAAGCGAAGGTTCAGTTCAAAACTAAGCAAGATCAAACAAAAACCACTCCCACCTCCCATACAAAAACCAAATTTTTAAGGCTTAGGGGCTTTACATGTGGTGGAGTATCTGAGCCTCGGCATAGTTTAATATCAACATTATTGTGAAATAATATTAAGTTATCAAATAAAAACAAAATGTTGTGAATTAAGTGAACATTCTTATTAAATACGCTGTAGTAGTCGAAAAAAAACCAACATCGGAGTCGACGGGTTTACCCTGATTCGGACACGAGGAATCGAACTTCATCTTTTGACAAGACATCAAACAGCATCGTTGGAAAGGCCGTAGTCTCTTCTTTCCAAACCCGCTGAGAAACTTAAATTCCGTTGATATCCAATCACGTTACTGGCTTATAAGTGCCTTAAGGTACGAAAATCCGATTTTTTACCCGTAACTCAAGATTTTGGGGGTGTTAGGTAAATTTCAAAAACAGATTCTTGTTGTTCTCAGCTGCCCCTTCCAGAATAATAATATAATTTCACAGGTATATTTTTATGTCGCACTGTGTAATTTCAAAATTTAAATTTTTAACTATGTACTATAAAATCAACTTTTAAATAAATTTGTTACATACAACAACAAGGTTTTTTATTCAACCATATAGAATGTAGACAAGTTAATAATACTGAGAAGTAACCAATGAACAGACACAAAGTTAAAAGAGGACAGAAAAATATTGTAAAAATTTAACATTGAAAAAAAAACTATTTTATTTAAAAGTGAACTTTCTCACTCCTACATCAGATCAAAGTTTTGTAATTTCTTACTTAACCTATATTTAACACCAAATTCTAAGAATGATATGCAAAAGTTTATAAGCTGACCCAGTTATATACATATTTAGTTTGTCAACTATTACAGTGCGATGGGCAACAAATTGTAGTGAAAAGTATAAACAAAATAAAAGCATATAAAGCGATTTATAAAATCGTTTTATAAATTATTATAACTAAAACTTAAACCTAAACCAAACTCCATTAAATACCTATAATCACCATCTTGTAATCGACTGATGTATAAAATATTATATTCCGAATTAATATAACTGCGTAATATAACCGTATTAAAATTTAAAACTACACAAAAATTTTGCTGATTTAATTTCACAACTATTACACAGCCAAGAAGGCAAAAAGGACAACTTGTGCAGTAATATTATTCATTACATATGTACTGTAAGTATGTATGTACATACGCAAAGAAAAAAAAAACATTCAAAGAGCAAATAAGCATTCACTTTATTGAAGTGGTTTTTAAGTATACATATGACAAACTAATTTTACTTTCCTATTACTTCAGGAGTAGAGAAGGGAATATATATAGTTATTTGTTCGCCACATCCTTGCTATTGCTTTGTACATCCCTCTCTCTCTCTTTCTCCCACACTCTCTTAATTCTAATAACGAAGTGATGGCAGTTTGGGTTGATGATGAAAAAAATACGTCATGTGTAGTTCTCATATTTGTTTAAAAATTTTATATTTATACAACTTTTCTTTAATCTTTTTTTATACTGTTGATGTTATATGTTCTTTTAACATATTTCAAAGTTTTTAATTAACATAATGAAATAGTTTGATATTAAGGCAAACTACATATAAATAAATTAAAAACCATATGAACATGTACAAAAGATAAACAGAAAAAAATAACGTCAAACCACAAATCAGTGAATGTACAAGGTATATTTAAGTATTCACTTGCAATCCCAAAGGATACGGTGATGTATGAGAGAAAAGTGAAAGTATTTTTTTGTCTTATTCATATACATCTTATATTCAGAGTTTACCACAATACTTGTACTATATATATCAGCATAGTAAATATTTGGATGGAAATCGTAATAAATTAAAGACAAATTCGTCTATTGTATTTTAGATACACTATTGCATATTTGTCTTTCAAATTTAGGATAAGTTTGCAGTGCGTTGTTTGGAACACTTCTGTATTATGATTTTCCCATATCTTACTGCGTGAATGTGGTTTAATCTATTGACTTTACGCCAGTTTTCCCAAGAATGCTTTTTTTTATTTAGTTTTTTCGCAATGGAGAAAAAATCGCTATTAGACTCAAGCTTTGATACTTGTAATGTGTCTATAAAATGTTACAAGAACCACGTTATTATAAGATTATGATAAGTATAGCAATATTTTTAGAAATTTATCTATAAAAATGAATTTACATGTGTTGGTTTTTTTGTTTGCATCTTTTAGTACCGTGTAGACTTAAGAACGACTGGAACGATATTGTTGAATTTTTTACATAATTTTGTGATATATTCAGTGGGTGTGGGAGGCCCCGCCCATTGGACCCTATTTTTAAAAATACAATATCTGGAGGATTGTTTCACCAATAGCGTTGAAAATTTGTGTGGATGCATTTGACAACAAAATCCGCGATCCAACAAAAAATGGGCGCAATCGTATAAGTAGGAGTGGCACACAAGTTAAAACTTTAAACTTTAAATGAAAAATCGGATGTATGAAGATGATATTTGAATTAGAATTATAGCCAAGGTGGAAATGGGCGGATGATCTGTTGATAGTCTAAGGCTATACTAGAGGTGTGCCACCACTCATACAACTTGGAAATAAAAAGGCTGTATCTCATGAAATATCAGAGGTATGAAGATGATATTTTCTATATATGTTGTTGGTGTAGTATGAATTACAGCCATTGTGGAAGTGGGCGGTGCAATGGCTCTTTTCAAAAGTCGCTTTAACGGCTTTTCCAATATACCGATTGATAGAAAATATTACAAAATGGTACTGATTGTCCGTTATACTTGATTGTGATTGGATGAAGGGGCCTGGCACAGCCCATCCAACTTGAAAATAAAATGGCTATATCTCATGAACTATCAGAGGTATGAAGATGATATATGGTATATATGTTGTTCGTACAATTAGAATTATGGCCAGGGTGGAAGTGGGCGGTGCCACGTCCCATTTTCAAAAATTTCTCTAACGGCTTTTCTAATAGACTAATTGATACGAAAATTTAACAGAGTGCTATTAACGACCTACTGATAGTCTCTGGCTATACTTGGTTGTGATTGGATAAAGAGGCGTGCCACCGCCCATACAACTTGAAAATAAAAAACGCTATATCTCATGAACTATCAGAGTTATGAAGATGAGATATCGCACATATGTTTTTGGTGTAGTATGAATTCCAGCCAGGGTGGCTGGACAGATAAGAAAATATTGCAAAGTGGTACTGATGACCTGTTGATAGTCCTTGGCTATACTTGGTTGTGTTTGGAAAAAGGGGCGTGTTACCGTCCATACAAATTAAAATGGATATATCTCATGAACTACGATATGTATGAAGGCGAAATTTGTTATTTAAGTTGTTGGTACAGTATGAATTATAGCTCTTTTAAAATAAAGCGTTTAAACTGCCATAGTAATAGTTTGATCGTCCTTAAAACTTCAAAGTACATTGCAGTTCGCCTAGAGATATGAACAGGCTATTTGGAACCAAGTTGGTAAATAGTGCCGAGGCGCTGTCAGAGGTAGCACTACCCACATTTGGAAATAATCAACATATGGAATTTTGTTATACGTATAGAATCTCTGAAAGGGTAAGTGTAAATCTAGGTTCATCTAATGAGCATTTCGTCCATCCTACAACATGTCCCAGCCATCGTAGTCGTTGGATTCTGACTCTTTTAGCTACGTAGATGTCGTGGTAAATATCATACATTCATCCGATGGCAAAACTCGCTGTCGACACAGATTTGTCCATATATTTTTATGAGAACTTTTCTCTCGGATAATCCCAGGTTGTGTATGTCCGTTGTCGAAAGCACCCACGATTCGGCAGCATACAACAGAACGAATAAAATAAACGCCTTGTATGGCTATCTCTTAGTATCCCGAGAAAGGTGGTGTTACTAAAGTGCATCCGATTTTCATAAAAACATCTATTGGCGAGCACTATTCCCCGCTTGATTGACTGACACTATTTTTCTTATTGACGAAAGATCCGATGTAGGTAAATTCGTCTACTACCTCAAAACAAAACTGTCAACGTTTACATTGCGCCCTCATCAAGCCTACTCTTTTGTCGTCGAAATAATTATTTTTGTTTTGTCCTCGGTGACCACTAAACCAATTTTTGCTGACTCCTTTTTCAGTGATAAGAAAACTGTGGTAACATCCCGCAGATTTCGGCAAATGATGTCTATATCATTAGGCTAGTGGCATGTGGCTCTTGTGGAATATGGAGCCAGTGTAGTGTAAGTATGTAGTGTAAATAGTGTACAGGACAAGCTGTCACCCTACCTGAGATTTTTTTTCGTGTTGAATGGTTCAGATTGATTCTTACTAATCTCAACTGCGGATGTCCATGGTACATCTGCAAAGTCGAATTAGCTTTGCAGGAATACGAAACTTAGACATGGCTTCATATTACATATTCTTTATCGGCAAGTCGATGGCAGCTTTGTAGTCGACAAAGAGGTGGTAGGTGTCGATCTTCTTTTCATGAGTTTTATTTCCAGGATTTGTCATAAAGTGAATATTTATCCGTCGTAGATTTACCAGGTCTAAAGCCGCACTGATAAGGTAAAATTAGTTTTTCTACAATTGGCTTTAGAAGTTCATACAATACGTTCGAAAGGGCCTTGTACGCAGTTGGTAATAGGCTTATTCTACGGAAGTTCTTCCACTCACTACCATCTCCTTTCTTGTATATGGGACATAACAGACTGAGACTCCAATACCCGAGCATGCTCTCCTTTAGCCAGATGTTCTCCATGAGGTGATGCATGCTCCTAATCAGCTCCTCCCCATCTGCCTTAAACCATTCAGCAGGCATATCTCGCTCTGGTGTGGAGGTGTGCTGTTAATAATATCAGCATGGATTGGTGCGGGGTCTTCTGGAGTGGTGTCCGTAACCAGTAGATTGCCAAAATGTCCTCTTCATACCTTTAGAACGTTATCCGGGTCCATCACTAGCTGGCCATAGATGTCCGTGCAGGAGGGCAACCCTGTTCTACACATTCTCGTCTTATCTCTCTGGTAGAATTTCCGGGCTTCCCCTATACTTGTGCACTTATCCTGTCTCATCTTCAGCTCCTCTTTTTTCCGTCTAAAGAGACGAGTTGCCTCTCATTTCTTCTCCCTGACATTCACAAACAGCTCGAATTGCCATTGGCTGCAGTATCGCCGTGTATGCTGCATCCGTCTCTCTCGTGGCATTGCGACATTCACCATCGTAACATGCATCATCTTGAGACGGCTTAGAGTACCCAAGTACGCTTCTCGCAGTCCATTCTATATATATTGCCACAGCGAGGTAATATTATCAGGGTTTGAAGCATTCCGTAGCATTTGATTTAGGTGGTTGGAGTAGGCGTCCGCTACATTTGATTTAGGTGGTTGGAGTAGGCTTCCGCTACATCTGTGGTCCGCAGTTTACCGATGTCCGGACTTTACAACATTCAAATTTTAACAACAATTTTGCTCAGGAAATTCTACATAAGGTACTCTAAAACCAAAAACCGTTATCTCCAACTTTTACTATTCATTTTGTCTTCTTTCAAAGCGACCTTTCTTGTCTTAGAATACCCGAGTAAAATTTTCTAAGCAACATTTTTGTAAAAAAAATTTAATGTTTTATGCTTTAAAGTCGCTTTTCTGACTTTCCCCAAAATCAAAATAACCAAATCAATATGACCAAACACAAAATCCCCAAATTAAAATGTCCAAACACAAAATTCCCAATTTCTATGCGAAAACCATTCAAATTATATTAAAACGTGCCGCGATTTTAAATATAATTTTTGAGGATTTGTTTACTAAAAGCTAATAAATCTGACCAAATTAAATATCCATCAGTTGTTAGTCGGAAGCTATGGGAGATATATAAGTTTTCCACAAAATGTCATTTTGTAAGGGAGGTACCAGAAGGGGTAGGCAAATATATCCCGAAAATGTTCCTAAGTTAGATTTTAATTAGAGTTCTTCTCTGGAAAGCTTTGACTGTATTCAGTAAAAAATAATATGCATTTAAAACCATGAGTGTGTAATAAGTGGGATACCTTTTAAGGGTTTTGTTTATTATATTTATTTATTCTCTGGACCGAAATAAGACAAACAAGTCAGTATACGGTCTCAGGGTAGTATTAGCCTCTAAAGTCCGCGAAGGTCTGTTAGAGTCTTAATACTATTTAGGATTGAAAAGCCTTTTGAAATGAGAAAAACGAAAGAGTTTAAGTTTTATTAAACTTTATTCTACGCTTTCTACATTAAGACTGATACATTTGTTACAAAAGTTTGAGCTTAGGTGGGACCTAGTAAAATCCTTAAAGTCGTCTAGTATGGAAGTAAAATACAGAATTGAAACATTCAAAATTTGAAACGAAACATTTACATTAGAGCAACAAACTATCAGGTACTCGATTTAAAGTAATAGGATTGAATTAAAGTAATTTCATATCTATACATTAGTTAATAATAATCTCAAAAAAAATTAATGAATAGTCTTTTAATATACATATAATTATTTATACGACCGCTACAAGTGTGAATTATGACATTTGTATGGGAGGTACCCTAAGAATGATATTGCAATTGTTTCGGTTTTTACCTACTATTACAAGATAATTATACTAGTCAAATGCAAAAGTCCTGAAGTTTACCGTATGAAAGATATGGAAGAAATGTTAATTTAAAAAATTATTGATTTTGTATAGGGGTACCAGAAAGGTTGGCTGATATAGCCTGTATTCATTCCGAAGTCAGATTATAATAAAAGTTTTCCTTAGGGCAAAATTTACTAAATTCAGTTTACTTACTAAAAACACTCGCATTTATAAACAGGATGTTAAATTAGGTCATTTGTATGGGAGGTACTACAAGGGATCTGCCAAATGTTTAAGTTTTCTGGGATTTTTTTTTTCACAAATAGGTAATTTGGTAAGGGAAGTACCTTTCTGCGTATTTGCAATCCCGTAGCCTTTTTTACAATACTATTAACGCTAATAAATGTTCATAAGGATCAGTGAAGGTTTACTCGAGTTATCGTGCCCACCAGCCAGCGTCCTGAAACGAATTTGGTCTTAAGATACTAGGGGCCCAACACTTCTCCTTTAATGCGTTACACTTTTTCTCGTATTAAATGAAACATTTCCTCATCCCTAATGACGAGGGTTTTAAAATTTTTGTTTGCTTAAGTAAAGAGGTTGCACAGAAAAACAACTTGGAGTACTTCAGCACGTGCGGCAAAAAGCTGAAGTTATCACTTGATAGAATTGAACGTCTTGTTAAGAAATAACATTAACTGTAAATTACTATCAGCTATTCACCGGTTTTAATACATAACATAATTTTTGTTCAGCATTTAACATAAACCCAACGTGTAACATACCTAACATTCTCGCAACATACTGTAAGCACTATAAGTAACATTTAAAAATGTTACATAATCTCCAACAGTATCGTAAATGTAAAGACCGCCTAACAGGTATTTGTAACATTACACTAGTATGTTCGAAACCAAGTTTCATACTCTTACAGCACTGTTAGTCGCTGTAACATTCTCTTAATATTAACTACTCTCGAAATATAGCTCCATTTACACTCTTAGCGCATGTCGCATACTCGGAATACGCTCTCATTCACGAAGGGTCACATAACAATCTCCAATTCCAATTAATGTGTAGCTGAGGCTGTGTGTGCATTGTTGGCTCACTTTTTATGCTGTTATCAAGAGCGTGTACTGACGTTTTTCTTGCCCTTAACCAACAGTTTTCCTGTATGTGGCTTATAGTAGTTTGTCATAGCAATCGAAATGAGAGTTGAAATTCTCTAAGAAATATGAAATGCAAAAAGAAACAAAACAAAAAAAAAGCACTGGAACAACGACAAAACATTGCATGTAACGGGTATATGTAGGCCAATGGGTGCATGTCGAAAAGCCGGAGACCAACAAAATACATTTAAAAATGTGTCGTCTCCACGCCATATAAATGTACACACACACACACAAACACGTAACCCTCACTGATGTTATTCGTACACAAACATTAAATAGTTGCGGCAGGTTATGTTAAACAAGTGGAAAAATTTATATTTATAGACGTGAAAAATGCCTGCTGAAGGAATTTAACAACATTTATTAGTTAACTATTAAATCAGTGGCTTATTAAGAATTATTGAGAAGTGTCGATACAAAGAAAATATGTACATGAATGTTAAATGATTTGCTGACAGATCACATTCAACACATTGTCAGATTGTTTGGAGAGAACAAATAAAGGGGTTTGTGTACCCTTACCCATAGGTTGAGGTTATTTATCACGTAATACGAGTATGAGAAAATCTATAGTGGATTAAAGGGACCAGACTTTACACAAGGTACCATAAACCACTAGTAGTATTGACCCTAGTAGTATTGGGAAATACCTTTTTAGTAATCCAACGATGACATCAGTATGACATTGTAGGCGAGTACTTAACATATAATGTCATGCGTGGTAAAGTAAAAAATATCGTGAACTCATTATAAATCCCATGAAAATGCTATTGATATGATACCTACTGACATCGTCACTTACTAAGTAATCAAGGATGTTATCAAGCTCGCTTAAAACTCCACTTATAAAGTAATTGCAACTGAAATTACACATACTGACATTTTCGCTTACTTTGTAAGCGATAGCGCACCGATTAAACGCACTATGACACTCCTATGCTAAATTTAAGGACGTAATGGGTATTTTTACCGTAGGATAGATACTGATTTATGTATGTAGAAATTTATGTTCGACTAAGTCTAATACAACAAAACATCTAATATAGAATTGAAATAAGGCATTCGAACATTTAAATATTGCAACGTAGTTAAATATCCATCAATCAATATACGACATTCTTTGACCCATATTTTTCATGTCCCGTCTTTTCCCACTAGACTGCTTATAATAGATGAGATTGCCTTAAATATTTATATATGTTATTTACACACAACAATTTCGCAGAAAAAATTTTTAACATCGTAATTTAGTTAGTACTTTTACGTAATCTGCTTTCAGGACATTATTACGTAATTTCAAAAATATAACAATTTTATGCTAATACTAGCTGACCCGGCAAACGTTGTTCTGCCATACAACTTCGTACCCTGCGAACTTTGTCTCGCTCCAAAGTTAACGCCTTCATATAAGCTCCAGGGTAATAATAATACGGATAGTTAAAATTTTAATGTAATTTATTTGAATTTATTCGAAATTAGTGAAGAGCGATCTGATAAACAATGTATTTCGATTTGTTTTCCGGCGCAAAAACAAACATTGAAGACGGTTAGCCGACACGCGAACAGAAAACGTACAGCTGCCCGTGCGAATAGCAGGGGAATTCGACATTGATCCCACAAACTTCCAACAATTGGCTTTGCGATTTATTGATTGTCATCACAAAAGCCAATCGAATTGTTTATTTAATTCGCTTAAATTCGAAAGGACGATCTATTTTTCTATTCGAAAAGTCATTTTTGAATAATTATCCGAAATTTTCCATATTAACATCGTCCAAAATTATCAAACCAAACATTAAAATAAAAAATTTCGTCGAAAAAGAAAATTCAATTTTTATTTAATTTTTCCGTAATTTTCCAACAAACATTTTTCCATTCGAAAAGCCACTACGTCTGTATACTTACTATCTCTTTGGGCATAAAAAAACATTTTTGTTATGCCTTCTCCGCCTATTGACCGCAAATGAATATTCCGTTTGAAGATCATGCCTTTAGCCATAAAAACTTCTTTTGTCATGTCTTCTTCTCACACGGATCAAGAATACTCCGGAATACTATTTTTGTATTGAACTCGTATTACCATTTTTTGGGATAATTCGGTCACCAACGTTTGGCTTAACAAAGTGATGGTCTCACGCGCCGTATGGCATGTTAGACCGTCGTGTTGGAACCATTTCACCTTCAAATAATGTGCAATGAAATGATAAATAAAAAAAATCGATTGATCTTCCAATGGTTCTAGTTCTCCTACCAGTTGGATTTTATATGAATGTAGGCCAAGATCTTTCCTCAGCATTTGCACAGATGGAGTTGCTGAGAAAAACGTCGGTTCGAGTCCCCTGTCAAACTTACGTCTATGTAAATGATTAATTTCCGATTCGCTCTCCTGAAAAGTAATTGAAAAATACACACCTGTAAAGTAAATAAAAAAAAATCACTGTTTTAGTCTGCGCAGCTACTATGTTTCCTCAACTGCCTGGTGTACGGACCATTATTTGATACAGTTAAAAAGTTAACTATTGAAGTGCGTGGGCAGCGCCTCTGCACTTTTTACATATTTAGTTCAAAAAAAGCTATTTCATTAGGGCGGATCAATTTGTTCGCGTGGAAAAGAAAAGTGGTAATCGTATACCAGTATCAGAATATACGATGAATTCTTAGCTGACCCGGCAATCAATTCCTAGTTCGCGCTGAGAAGCATGAAGATTTCTGGCAGAGATATTTTTTTTTATAAATGAGCAATTATTCAGTATCTTCAGACCTATGGGCCCCGGCTCTAATTTTAACTACCATTCCGATGTTTGGAGACCAAAACGAAGAGAATATTATATTTTTGACATTGTTTGCGATCCCACCCAAAATTCTGAAAATGATTTTTAAAAACTTAATTTCTGTATGCCACCTCTCAGAATCCATAACTTTTTAACCAATACATAGATTTGCTTCTGTAGTACCTCATTTAGTTTGTTGAGAAGTCAGTTTTACGCAGAAGATCCCAAAAAATATATATCTGAAGTTTTCGGTTTGTGCTCATTTAAAAACAAAAATAATCTCTATCTGAAATCTTCATTCTTCCCAACGCGAGCAAGGAATTGATTTTAGACACAAAGTTTATTGGTGAAATTTTCTTAAAATTCATCGTAGATTCCGATTTTTGCGAATAAAAAAATTGGCCCACCTTACTGTTCATATCTCTGGGCGAAAAGCAATTTACTGTGGAATTTTGACAGTTATAACTGTTTGTTTTAAAAAAGGTGCGGAACAGCCCATTTCCAGCCTTACTGTAATTCATACTGCAACAACAACATATGTAACAAATCTCATCTTCATACCTCTGATAGTTCATAAGATATAGCCCTTTTCATTTTCAAGTTGAATGGGCGGTGCCACGCCCCTTTTTCCAGTCACAACCAAATATAGCCACTGACTCAACAGGTCCACAGTACCACTTGGTAAATTTTTCGTATCAATCGATCTATTAGAAAATCCGTTAGAGCGATTTTTGAAAAGAGGGCGTGGCACCGCCCACTTCCGCCTAGCTGTAATTAATACTGCTCCAACAACATATATAACAAATCTCATCTTAATACCTCTGATAGTTCATGAAATATAGCCTTTTGATTTTAAAGTTGTATGGGCGGTGCCACGCACCTTTATCCAATTACAACCAAATGTAGTCAGGAACTATTTACAGGTCAACAGTAACTCATGGTAAAATTTTTGTATCAATCGATCTATTAGAAAAGCCGTTAGAGCGATTTTGGAAAAGAGGGCGTGGCACCGCCCACTTCCATCCTGGCTGTAATTAATACTGCTCCAACAACATATGTACCAAATATGATCTTCATACCTCTGACAGTTCATGAAATATAGCCTTTTTAATTTTCAAGTTGTATGGGCGGTGCCACGCCCCTTTATCCAATTACAACCAAATGTAGTCAGGAACTATTTACAGGTCAACAGTACCTCATGGTAAAATTTTTGTATCAATCGATCTATTAGAAAAGCCGTTAGAGCGATTTTGGAAAAGAGGGCGTGGCACCGCCCACTTCCATCCTGGCTGTAATTAATACTGCTCCAACAACATATGTACCAAATATGATCTTCATACCTCTGACAGTTCATGAAATATAGCCTTTTTAATTTTCAAGTTGTATGGGCGGTGCCACGCCCCTTTATCTTAGGGGTGTGAAAAATAGATGTTAGCCGATTCTCAGACCTACCCAATATGCTTACCAAATTTCAGAGGAATCGGTCAAGCCGTTTCGGAGGAGTATGCAGACTAACATTGTGACACGAGAATTTTATATATAAGATTAAAATAATTTGAATAATTTAACAGTTTAAGTAATTTATAATGTAAAATAAAATGGTTACCTATTGTATCTTCAGAGAATTCTTATAAATTTCATCTCAAACTCGGTAAACACTTTATTTGCAAAGCGTGCGCTTTTGGTATTACAAGAAAAATATTCGGGAACGATTTGATGGACGCTTCAATATTAAAGGAAGCTTCAAGTAGCCATTTTAAAGGTAATGAATGTATGAATAACACCGTGCGACAAAATGGAAAAATGTATTAGGTTATTTGAATGTCTATATAATTCTAAAAACAGACATTAACAAAACATAAATGTGTTTTAATTTTTCCATTTTCTGCTCGAGTTTCCGTTAAAAGGGACTTGAAATTTTTTAAGGTTATAATTATTTCAAAATTTTTTGGACTTATACAGATAGTCCTAGTAAAATAATATAGATACCACATGAAAGGGTGCACTTTAGGCTATCTAAATTTGTTTATGTTTTTAGAAAGTGAAACAAAAAAGTTTAAAAAAAGTCCTCTGAAATTGTAATTCTTCATTATCCTTTAAGAAAACAGTAGCAAATATATTTAGCGTAACTTACTTTTCTGCTATTCATTTTGTTTGTGGAACTAGAGACGTACAAAAAATACTATTCACACAGTTATTCATTTTATGGCCATCATTTAAAACGAAACATTAATTTAAGGATTAGAATCCTGAACATTTTTTCTTAGAAACGCTTGGATTTAATTCTACTAACTATAGATTTATATATTCTATTTTTCCGTATATAAAACGACACATGGATTAAGAATGTTCTTCAAGCATATGACCGGTACTCTGTGTTACAAAGGCTAATTTTTATGCAAATACCAGATATTGTATACAAGTGTTTGTCTCTCATTTGTGAGTTTACATACCACAATTTAACAGAGATATATTTGAGACATTAATCATCAACTATAATGTTAAATTTCTGGTAATATTTTAAATATTTCTAGAATTTACATATAATGTGACCCAAAGTATACCTACAATTTATGTTGTGTTCATTACTCTCAACCTCATTGTGTATGATGATGTATAGAATGATTGACGAACATTTGACTATGTCAAGGTTCAATAAGGGTCATATTGATTTAGACGACAAAAAAAAGCAAAATTTACATTAAAATTAAACAGCTGTATTAAATATAAAGTCCAATAGTTATATACATCCTTAACCTTGTGCATATTAGTTGTACATATCACATTTCGCGTTAAGAAAATTTTATTTTTCGCATTGTATAGTTATGAATAGAATGTACAAAATCGAAACCAAAAACTGTCTAACCGTTTTTTTTTTTCTCCGAAACCGTATGCCGATTCTTCCAAAAATTATATTTTTGAAAACCCAGTTTAACCGGGCTTTTGATGTCGGTTAACCGATTTTTCAAAAAAGGGGTAAGGTAATTTTTTTTATAGATTGAGTCACTTGTAGAGTATTTTATTAAAAATTCCTTAAGCAATACATAAATTAGTTTGAAAAATGTTGCTAGTTGGCTATTTTCTCCCAACTTTAAATGGGTGGAAAGCCATAGGTATTCCTAATTAAAACTTTAATTGCCATAATCTCCTGAACTAAGCATGCAACCGCAACCTGGAATTTAATTAATTGAAATGTCTACGAAACTGCCAATATTATATCCAAAACTTTGTGTCCAAATTCATAAAGAAGCATAATTTATGATCACCACACAATAGTTGGGAAATCAATAAGATACAGTTGGGATCTTATCTTATCTCTTATTAATATAATCAACTTGAAATAGGTATTGGTTGGAAATGTAATTTTTACAGGAGACGCGTTCAAAATTTGTGAGTTATATAGACATGGGATCCGTTGGGGATGTAAAGTAAATCTTGCATCTCAAGCCGACTCACAACCTAATTCGTGGTACCACCTGGGCAATGTTGTTCGTGATATTTTTTTGTATCATGAATAGCGGCAGATAGTGAGCGCTGATGGTTGGGTTAGCCACCCGCCTTCAGGTCCTTTATTGGCTATGAAAACATGAGAGAGCAAAGTAACAAATGTTTACGACCCCCGCAGCTGTAATAAGGATCATGATTTAAGGATATACACCTAAAACGTCCGGACTCTCTATAGAGAAGGTGCCACTATCCGACTAGCGGATGTCCTCAAAAAATATAAGGCTGACATCACCGCCATCCAGGAGATGAGATGGACAGAACAAGGATGCTCGCGACGTATATTACATTTGCCATGCCGAAAAACACGAATTTGGATGTGGATTTGTAGATGGTGGTAGACTCAGACATCTTGTCTCGCGGTTCAATCCTGTTAGTGAACGAATATTAGAGTTGCATTATATGAGAGTCTAGATAAAACATGCGACAGCTGTCCTCGCCACGACATTAAAATTCTTCTGAGAGTCTTTAATGCAAAAATATTTAGGGAAGATGTTCTTCTTCCATCGATCGGTAAATTCAGCCCCACACCGACACGTCAGGCAACGGGTTTAGGGTGGTTAGCTTCGCAGCTGGAAGGAACATGGTAGTGAGTAGAACCAGATTCCACCACAAAGATATCCACAAGGCAACTAGGCTATCCCCCGATCAAAACACCAAAAATCATATTAATCATGTGGTCATTGATGGCAGGCATGCTTCTAGTGTCATGAACGTGCGTGTGATCCGTGGTGCTAATATTGGCTGGAATCATTACCTGGTTGCAGCAAAGCTGCCCACAAGATTGAGCAGAGTGAAAAACGCACGTAACCAAACAAAAAGAACGCTGGACAGCCACTGCCTTCTCCAACCAGCTCTCCAACTTCTACGACACAACCCTCTACTTCTGACGTTTCCTTTAAACAGTGTCAGCATATTTCGCATTCCATAGCAGCCGTTGCAACAACCGTGCTAGAATATTAAAAACGGCGCTCAGACGAATCTCTGTACGATGAAGAATGTCGCATAGCGTCTGGGAAACAGGATGCTGCTTATAGGGCAACGCTACAGCCAATTGTAACCCGTACTGTTAGGGAACGGCACAAAGAGACATTAGAAACAGGCGAGATAGCTATTTAAGCGAAAAAAAAACGTCAGATGAAGGAACGGGCGAACGACGACATAGAGCGGTACAGGGATAGAGGTGAGGCCCGAAAATTTTACCGAAATGTAAAAGCAAAATGCTACGGTAATGTGTTTTCCCCTGTATGGGCAAGAATGGAATTCTGGTCACAGATACGCAGAGTGTGCTTCATATATGGAGAGAACACTTCCAGCAACTGCTGGTTCCAGAAGGCAGCGCACGTGAAGTTATCACGCCAATTGTCGACGACGACTTAGATTGCCCGCCACCAAGTCAAGCCTAGGTAAAAAGACGGACTTCGGGCAGAGCTCTTCAAGTCCGATAGCGAGGAGCTGATATCGAACTGGCACCAGCTTCTACGTACGGTTTGGCTTCATGAGTGCATGCCCGATGATTGGAATCTAAGCATATTATGTCCTGTGCTGAAAAATGGTGATCCAAGTGTGTGCTATAACTACCACTGGATCAGCCTTTTATCCGTCGCATACATATAAGGTCCTGTCGAGTGTGCTATGTGAAAGACAAAAGCCAGTGTTATCCAACCTGATCGGGTCTTATTAGTGTGGCTTTAGACCTGATAAATCAACAACTGACCAAATATTCACACTTCGACAAATCCTGGAAAATACCAAAGAAAAGCAGATCTAAATGTAAGATCTTTCCGTCGACTATAAAGCTGCCTATGACAGTCCGATATGGCAGTAATTACTCAAAGCCATGGCTGAATTTGTTATTCCAGCGAAGCTAACAAGGCTTTGCGGAACGACGCTGACTGACACCAAGTCTTCAGTGAAGATTGGCAAAAATCTGACTGAGCCATTTTCTACGAAGCGATGCTTTAGACAAGGCGATAGTCTGTCCTGCGATATCTTTAACATCGTAATGGAGATGATCATGCTGCTCGAGTATGCAGATGATATAGATATAATTGATAGTGGATTGCGGGATGTTACTGCGGCTTTTTCGAGCATTGAAAAACAGTCGGCAAAAGTGGTTCTGGTGATAAATGAGGATACAATCAAGTTATTTGTTTCAACGAACAAAGTATCTACTCGTTTGGGACGCTGCCTGAACGTTGAAAACTATAAATTTGAAGTGGTAGATGATTTTGTGTACCTTGGCTCCGCCGTAAATAAAAATAATTATGTCGGCCAGGATATCAATAGAGGACTATTGATCACAAACCGCTGCTATTACGCGCTAAGCAAGCGATTTAATGACAAAGCGCTCTCTTGAAGAACAAAGATCCAACTCTATCAGACTCTGATCCTACCTGTCTTGCTATACAGCGCAGAATCCTGGGTAATGACAAAAGCGGATCAATCTATTCTGGGAGTCTTCGAGAAAAAAATATTTCGCAAAATATTTGGGGCTATCATCGTTAACGGCGAGTATCGTCGTCGAATGAATTGCGAGCTGTATGAGCCGTACAACAACATCGACGTAGTCAAGTGCGTTGAAATATACCAAATGCGCTGGTGTGATTAACTATCTACAGAGCACAAAAGACCGAAGCGCTTGGAATACTTTTCTACGTGGGGCTACTGATAGATGAATTTCTCAATGTCAGCTTTTTTAAGAACTTTTTACTTGATATAACGATTGACTCGACTGCTCCTAATTTGTCAACAACATTGAACTCCCGATCAAGAAAATGTTGATGGCTGTGACATGGTTTGAACTCAGTCACCCGCCTGATAATGTCAAAATCGGCCAAAATAAATGTTACGAATAAATGAATGCTTTTTTTTCATTCATTAAATTTTTCTGAATTTTATGCGCTGTTGTATTTCATATCATCACCTACGTGTTATATTTACTAGTAACAAAAGTTAATAACCTTTTTAATTTAACTAAAAATTAAACAATTAAACTAAGTAAAAATAGTGTTCCAATAGTCATACTTCAACAGGCGCTGACTGGACTACATGTACGTTAGTGTTTACTTATATTTAAACAATCTGTATAATGTTAACCAGTGTCTCTATTTATATCGTCCCCTATTTGCAGTTACGAATCTACAAAGCTGCAAACATATGTTAATATGGGTACAGGTAAGTCCATTTCTACTTCAATGCAAAATGTCCAGCAGAATGTATGAGTTGCATTGTATATATATGAGTTACTGTGTGTGTGTGCATTAAAACGTATTTGTCCATTTGTTTAACTGTTGGGTTCGTTGTTAAATGTCATGTTTTCGTTGTGCTTTTGCTGTATTTATTCTGTGACATGTTGTTACTTTGGCGTCAGAGTTAAAAATGCAATTAGCGTTGCCATGAAAACTGCTAACAATTTGTTAGCAGCAACTTAAAGATATTTGAAATTGTTAATACAAGTATCTATCTGTGCATAGTACACGTACAGACATACCGACATATATGTAACTACATCCATATATATCTACGTCATGTTTACTTTTTTTCCGTTCCCATTTGCATGGTGCAACAATATGAGTATATAGCGACCGACGCATCCATAGACAGTGAAAGGAATTAGGCAAGCCATTGACGCTTGTGAGAGAAAATACAAGCAAATACTAACAGGCGCCTCAACAAATGAGATAAGTCATACCGAAAGAAACATTGCTGGGGGAAGCAAACAACAAACTGAATGTATGGTTAAACGAATATGATGTATCCTTTTGTATATTTGTAATACATCTTATATATAAAAATGAATTGCTGTGCAGTTGTCTCGCTAAAACTCAAAAACGGCTGGACCGATTTTCAAAACTTTTTTTTTGTTTTGTTCGCTATAGCTTCCGGATGGTTTAAAAGGTTTTATTTTTTCAAAAAGTGGGCGGCGCCACGCCCCTTTTTTCAAATATCGCTCAGACGGCTTTTCTAATAGCCCGATTGATACAAAAATTTTACCATGAGGTACTGTTGACCTGTAGATAGCTCCTGACTACATTTGGTTGTAATTGGATAAAGGGGCGTAGCACCGCCCATACAACTTGAAAATTAAAAAGGCTATATTTCATGAACTATCAGAGGTCATGAAGATGAGATTTGGTATATATGTTGTTGGAGCAGTATAAATTACAGACAGGATGGAAGTGGGCGGTGCCACGCCCCCTTTTCAAAAATCGCTCTAACGGCTTTTCTAATAGATCGATTGATACGAAAATTTTACCATGAGGTACTGTTGACCTGTAGATAGTCTCAGGCTATATTTGGTTGTGATTGGATAAAGGGGCGTGGCACCGCCCATACAACTTGAAAATATGAACTATCAGAGGTATGAAGATGAGATTTGGTATATATTTTGTTGGAGCAGTATTAATTTCAGCTAGATGGAAGTGGGCGGTGCCACGCCCTCTTTTCAAAAATCGCTTTTCTAATAGATCGATTGATACGAAAATTTTACCAAGTGGTACTGTTGACCTGTTGATAGTCCGTGGCTATATTTGGTTGTGATTGGATAAACTTGGATATAACTTGAAAATTAAAACAGCTATATCTCATGAACTATCAGAGGTATGAAGATGAAATTTGGTATATATGTTATTGGAGCAGTATTAAATACTGCCAGGGAGGAAGAAGGCGGTGCCACACCACTTTTTCAAAATCGCTCTGACGGCTTTTCTAATAGACTGATTTATAAGATAATTTTAAAAAGTGGTACTGATGACCTGTTGTTAGTCACTGGTTGTACTTAGTTGTGATTGGATAAAGGAGCGTGGCACCGCCCATACAACTTTAAAGTAAAAAAGACTATAATGCGACATATGTTGTTGCAGTATTAAATTACATAAAGGCTGGAAGTGGGCTGTTCCACACCTCTTTTAAAACAAACAGTAATAACTGTCAAAATTCCACAGAATATTGCTGTTCGCCTAGAGATATGAATAGTAAGGTGGGCCAATTTTTTTATTCGCTAAAATCTCAACCAAAATCAGAATCTACGATGAATTATAAAAAATTCGCGTTTTTAAATGATCACAAACCGAAAACTTCAGATATATATTTTTGAAACCTTCTGCGTAAAACTAACTTCCCAACAAACTAAATGAGGTATTACAGAGGCAAATCTATGTATTGGTTAGTTGGCATACAGAAATTAAGTTTTTAATAATAGTTTTTCAGAATATTTGGCGGGATCCAAAACAATGTCAAAAATATACTATTCTCTCCGTCGCCAAATATCGGAATGGTAGGTAAAAATTATAGCCGGGGCCCATAGGTCTGAAGTTACTGAATATTTGCTCATTGCTAAAAAAATATCTCTACCTGAAATCTTCATGCTTCTCAGCGCGAACTAAGATTTGAGTTTAGACATATAGTTTCTTAGTGAAATTTTCTAAGAATTCATCGTACATTCTGATACTGGTATACGATTACTACGTTTTTTCTTTTTTTCGACGCGAACAAATTGATCCGCCCTTATGAACAGGATATTTGGAACTAAATAAGTAAAAAGTACCGAGGCGCTGCCCACGTACTTCAATAGTTAATTTTTTAACTGTATAAAATAATGGTCCGTACACTAGAAAGTTGAGGATACATAGTAGCTGCGCTGACTAAAACAGTGATTTTTTTTTAATTTACTACACAGGTATGTATTTTTAAATTACTTTCCAGGAGAGTGAATCGGTAATAAATCATTTAGATAGAAAAATTAAGCAATATTCGTTTTAGTTAAACTACAATGGTTAAATTTTTGTCATACTAATGAAGTATGATAGATTTTCTTTTAGTACATTTTGGAAAAACACTATGTAAAAACTGTATAAGAACAACGTTTACAAATCTTGCAAATTAATTTTTAAAATGCACGTTCTGTTCGCTATACTTATGGACCCCTGCATATAATGATCCATCTGAGCAGCTAATAGAATCCATCGACGCTGTAGACGTAAGTGTGGCAGGGGACTCGCATTTATCGAACCGACACCATTCTCAGTAACTCGGTCTATGCAAATGCTGAAGAAAGATCTTGGCCTACATCTATATAAGATCTAACTGAAGGAAGAATTTGAGCCAGTGGACGATCAATTGATTTTTTTATTTACCATGTCATTGCACATTATTTGAACGAGAAATGGTTCCAACACGATGGTGTAATATGCCATACAGAGCGTGAGACCATCACTTTGTTAAGCCAAACGTTGGTGACCGAATTACCTCAAAAAAATGGTAATACGAGTTCAATACAATAGTATTCCGGAATATTCTTGATCCGTGTGACAAGAAGACATGACAAAAGAAATTTTTATGTCTAAAGGCATGAAGCTTCAAACGGAATTTTCATTTGTGGTCAATAGCGGAGAAGGCATAAGAGACGTGTTTTTTATGCCCAAAGAGATAGTTAGTATTCGCTACTACAGAACAAAATAAAAATTTAATTTTAATCCTTAGCGGAATGTCTGTTTTTGTCTGTAATTGGTTAAAGAAGTGGTTTTTCGCCCTACATACAGAAAAAGTTTAATCTACATGTCGGCACTATAGATATGACTTTGCTGATAAACTTCATATTAGCATTTACAACAATTAAACGTAATTGGCTATCTTCCATGTTAAGGAGTTACTTCAAATTAGTTACGTAAATAAACTCAACAGATTATTGTCGAGCTTAAGTACCGTTTTCACAGTACTTTGTAGACCTAAATGTGAAATATATTACAAGTTAATATGCAATAGCGAAGCATTGCCGGGCCCACTAGTATGTTATATAGTATAGTACTAGTGATATATGCAAATAGAAAATAAATGCTTATTTCTGAATTCGAATAAACGGAACGGAATATATTCACGGTAAATATGTCATTTTAAAAATCAATGATGTTGATATTTGGGATGACCAATAAAAAGCTCTTATTACATTTAAAACTATTTCATATAAATTCGTCGTTAGGCATTATAGTTTCCAGAGTTACATTTATCTAAAATCTATGTTTATCAATATATTCAAGAAGTCGTTATATGAGTAAGAATGTCAGGATACGTCGCAGCTGTATAATAGTTCATCCATTAAATTGCGGTCAGTAGAAACATAATTTAGTTGGAAAAAAAAGCAAAACACATATGAATCCATTACATATTCTGCAACATTAAATGCCTTGATGATTTACAAGGTTTTCATTGTATACTTCAGTGATATACATCCCATAGCCTGACGAGGCCAGCAATAATCGTTTTTTTTTACATAGACATGATCGGCAATTCACACATACTCGAAAGTTTTGTTTGATTCAAAACTGTCAGTCTCTGCTTGAAAACAACACTACACACGCTTGTTTCACATTCAATATCTATATATATAAAAAATTGTTGCAAGTGTGTTGTGACTTTATAACTCACGAACGGCTGGACCGATTTGCATATTTTTTTTGTATTCGTTTGGGTGGCACCCCGGTTGGTTTATATTTACAATTCGGTCCAATTGGACAAAGGGGCGTGGCACCGCCCATACAACTTGAAAATCAAAAGGGCTGTATCCCATGAACTATCAGAGGTATGAAGATGAGATTTGGTATATATGTTGTTGGAGCAGTATTAATTACAGCCAAGGTGGAAGTGGGCGGTGCCGTGCCCCCTTTTCAAAAATCGCTCTAACGGCTTTTCTAATGGACAGATTGATACGAAAATTTTACCAAGTGGTACTGTTGACCTGTTGATAGTCCCTGGCTATAATAGGTTGTGATTGGATAAAGGGGCGTGGCACCGCTGATACAACTTGAAAATCAAAAGGGCTGTATCTCATGAACTATCAGAGGTATGAAGATGAGATTTAGTATATAAGTTGTTGAAGCAGTATTTATTTCAACTAGGGAGGAATTGGGCGGTGCCACGCCCCCTTTTAAAAAATCACTTTGCAGGCTTTTCCAATAGACAGATTGATACGAAAATTTTACTAAGTGGTACTGTTGACCTGTAGATAGTCCCAGGCTATATTTGGTTGTGATTGGATAAAGGGGCGTGGCACCGCTCATACAACATGAAAATAAAAAAGGGCTATATCTCATGAACTATAAGAGGTATGAAGATGAGATTTGTTACATATGTTGTTGTTGCAGTATAAATTACAGTAAGAGTGGAAATGGGCTGTACCACACCCCTTTTAAAATAAACAGTTATAACTGTCATATGAACAGTAAGGTCGGCCACTTGTTTTATTCGCAAAAAATGTAACCAAATCTACGATGAATTGTTAAAAAATGTCACCAATAAACTTTGTGTGTAATATCAATTTCTAGCTCGCGCTGGGAAAGCTTTATTTAGTGCAGAAAACTTAAATTTTGATAGAAGTGTCTTAAAGCTGAAGTCTGTATGCTTTCAATAATCATGGGGCAACGAACGTCACTTCTAAAAGAAGCGCAAAACGGAGTAAATAAACGAAAAATCCTTTTATCTTAAAAAAAGTATCAGCTAGGATTTTGATTCATATGGATTTTTAATGCACAATTGACCCCCAACAAAACCCCATTTAACCGTTTTTGTTGCCATTTTAGGTCAACCAATTCGTCATTCAGGCGAGTTGTGTGAAGTGTAATAGACTTTTATTGAGACTTTGTTTAAAAAATCACCATGTAAAGACTACACAAGAACAACGTTTACAAATCTAGCAAATTTATTTTCAAAATGCGCGTTCTGTTTGCCCTTTGTGAAGTTTATGGTGCATATACTCATACTCCATCTGAGCAGCTAATAGAAGCCATCGACGCTGTAGACGTAAGTGTGACAGGGGACTCGAATTTATCGAACCGACGCCGTTCTCAGCAATTCGGTCTCTGCAAATGCTGAGGAAAGATCTTGGCCTATATTCATATATCCATCTGGTAGAAGAACTAAAACCAGTGGACGATCAATTGATTTTTTTATTATTATTTAAACGAGAAATGGTTTCAACACGACGGCGTAAAATGCCATACAGCGCGTGAGATCATCACTTTGTAAAGCCAAACGTTGGTGACCGAATTATCTCATAGAATGGTAATACGAGTTCAATACAAAGATAGTATTCGGAAAAATTCTTGATCCATGTGAGAAGAAGACATGGCAAAAGAGGTTTTTATGGCTAAAGGCATGAAGCTTCAAACGAAATTTTCATTTTCGGTCAATAGGCGGAGAAGGCATGTCATGTGTTTTTTACGCCCAAAGAGATAGTTAGTATACAGACTGTTACCGCTACTACTTTGAATTTTGATCTTTAACGGAATGTCTGTTTCCGAAAAGATATGACTTTGCTGATGAACTTTTTACTATCGTCATAGAGCCTATGATATTTAGAATTTAAAACAACAACACTTAATTAGTAAACTTTCATGTTAGGGAGTTGTCAAAGTATTTTGTAGACCTAAATGTGAAAAATATTACAAGTTAAAATGCAATAGCGAAGCATTGCCGGGCCCACTAGTCATAGTATAAAAATCACTTTTAATTATTTTATTCACCGCATTGTGAGTAACGTTAACTGTTACATATGAATAGACCAACCACGTAGACTTTACTTTTCGAAGCTATAGATGCAAAAAATAGGAGGAGGCGAAATAAACGACAATAAATAAAATGCTTTTGATGAGTGGACATGTATGCAAAAAAACTCAGATGTATGCCAGCGCGCAAATGTTGTGATATCAACAACTTTAGCAATGTTGATCTTAACATTTATGATAGTTATGAGAAAGCTATGAACGTTTTTCTGTCTGTGAGTGTGTTTGTGTGTGTTTGTATATATTTTATGAAATTAATTAAGGAAAAACTACCAACTATCGCGGATGAAATCCAAAAGATAGATGCGATGTGAAAGGCATTCATGTTACATGCCTCAAAGAGCACTTCAGCTAAATCATGTGAGAAATTAAATGAGTGACTTAAACATGGTATTTTCATTACTTATATTGTCTAGCGCAAATTCAATATGAAGTTTTAACAAATTGGATTTATTTACAAGGAAAGTTAGCTCTGTTGGAAATTCAAGAGAAACATTTTACAAAGTATCCATAAAGTAAAGTACCAAAATATTGTTGTATTTTATTTGAATACTATCAACTTTATAAACTATCTTCTCGGTAATCAGGGAAGGAATAGTGAAAAGAAATAATGAAAGCAGTCAAATTTTATACGTGGCTCTTTATTAAAGCCGCAAATAATTTACATCTTTGTAGGTACCAACATTTTATACATAACATTTTATAACATAATCATTAGTGCAATGACAAAAATAATTTGTTTCTGAACATGCAATCTATAAAGCCATTATAACCCAATCATTTTACAATTTGTATTCTGTGCATTTTGAAAAATACTACAATACAGAACACATTTATTAACTCCAACACCCCAACTGCAATGATTATCAACGCTTAACACTTATTTTGTCTCAATATCTCGGCACGAACACGAACACACAGATTTCAATAGAAAACTATCATTAATTATCGCAGATTTCTTTGCAAAGCCAACATTCATTTTTCACTTGTCAATATCAATGCCAGCCAGCAGAAGAGAAAAACAAAATGTAGATGAAAACATGCGGCATTTGTGCTTTTCTTCTCAATACTCATATGGTATAGATTTTTTTTCCTTAATTTAGTATTTGATACTTCTGCTATTCTGCTGTTGTTATTGTTATTGTTCGCTAAAATACCACAATTCAATAACTTTACAAAGCAATTAAAATTTGATTGACAACTTTTTATCTTTGGCAAGAAGACTTAAAAATGCACACAGAAAACCATCACAAGAAACCGATAAAAGGATTAAACCGTATGATATTCATAGGGACGACGTAGGAACAAACAGTGGGTGGTTTTAGACATATGTAATTTAGAAATAGGTCAGTTGGTATATTACTACTAATAGGCCAGGTCAAGAGTTTCATCATTAGGTTTAAATTTAGCATGTCAAATATTTGCATTTTCCCTTATATTATTGGGGATAGGAAAATATATATTAAGGATGACATGTGAAAAATAGCAGAAGCGATATAAGTAACAGGCCGGGACCGGCCGTGGCATAGTGGTTACAACACGCGACTACCATGCGGGAGATCGCAGGTTCAAACCTGGCTCCAGTCATCTTAAAAGAAAAAAAAAAAAAATCTTTCATTGTCGGCTCCCCTCGAATGTTGTTGACAGCAACTTCGCAGTATTAAGCGTCGATTCAATCGTCGTGCCTAGTAAGAGCTTCTCAAACAGTGACGTTCGCATTCGTCGATAATCAAGTAGCTGCCGTTAGTTGTGAATCTAAAAATAGAAAGCGTGTTAATTCACAACAACGCGAGAAGCTATCCCATAGCTCATTCATGGGGTGCAAAGGGAAATTAAGATATAAGTAACCAATGATATGACACATTGGTCATATGTCTTATTAATGTCTTATTATAGGAAGGTTAAATATGTATTTGCCACATATGACTGAAGTCCTTGTAGCCACTAATATAAATCTTATACAAACCAGTCAGAACACATGATAGTGATTCTACTACTTGACCAAACATTGAGAAGAAAAAGTGGTTACTACAGTAAACGAGGTTAATGTGCGTATTTGTTTTGGTATAAGCATTTCTGGAAGTTTTCGGATGGTGGAAGACTAAAGCAATGAAATTTCTTCTCAGTTTAGTTGAGTTTATCTAAACTAGTAACATAAACAGTGTGGATTTGAAAATTATGAGTCCTTTAAAAATGAATTAAAATATGCGGATGAGAAAATAGTACGCAGTTTTACTATACGTGGTCACCACTTTCGTTCTTTGGTCACAAATACTGTAATTAAACCCAGTTTAAAAGGCAATGTTTGTTCCTAAAAGTTTAAGCCGAAAACGAATAGAAGTTAGTGGCTTCCAAAAGTTAGTAAAAATCAACAAAAATTCATAAAAAAAATAAAAACCAAGGCAAAAACTATAATATAAAAATTAGTCAAGAAAAAACCCAAGTGAAGCCATTTTTAGTTTTGTCAAGTTATTGAAATATACTTTTTTTCGTGAAGTGTTTTTATCACGATCAGCAGCAGTACGCGACGAACCCTGATGGTATGGCTAGTCACCCGCCTTCAGCTATTGAACTGGCTATGAAAACACTATGTTTTTTCATGATGTCTTTCCAACACTAGCAGCAGCAGTACGCGACGAACCCTGATGGTTGGTCCTATATTGGCTATGAAAACACGAAGAAGAAAATGTAACAAACGGAACCCCCCATATGTTGGCTACAACTGCAAATGTAAGAAGAACCATGATTTAAAAATATGCACTTTTAAACTTCCTGACTTTTTATTGTGAAGGTATCACTATCCGACGTGCGGAAGTCCTCATAAAAAACAAACATCAGCGCCATCAAGGAGCTGATTTGTTCTCATGCCCCGACGGAAGATAAATGAGATGAGATTAAAGATGCATTTTACGAGCGCCTAGAGTAAACATACGACCGCAGTCCTCGTCACGACATTAAAATTGTTCTGGGAGTCATTAATGCAAAAATAGGAAGGGAAGATGTTCTTGGTCCAGCGATCGGTAAATTCAGCCTTCATACCGATACGACAGACAACGGATTTAGGCTGGTTAGCTTCGCAGCGGGAAGGAACATAGTAGTGAGTGGAACCAGATTCCAGCACAAAGATATCCACAAGGCAACTTGGCCATCTCCCGATCAAAACACCAAAAATCAAATTCATCATGTGGTAATCGATGGAAGGTATGCATCTAGTATCATGGACGTGCAAGTGATTCGTGGTGGAAACATTGTCACTGATCATTACTTGGATGCAGCTGAGATTCGCACAAGATTGAGCAGAACATGCAAAAATCTCACGTAACTAATTACAAAGAAAGCTCGACATGGCAAAGCTGCAAACCCCAGATATAGCCACAACCTACTACAGTCAGCTTTCCCAACTACTACGACACAATACCTCTACTAACAGTGGCAGCACATAGCTCATTCCATATCAATCGCCTTAATAACCGTGGATATGAAAAACAGCTCTCAGACAAACCCTAGAACGATCAAGAATGTCGCATAGCGTCTGAGGATGCTGCTTACAGGGCAACGCTACAGCCAATTGCAAACCGGGCTGTTAGAGAAGGGCATAAGGAGACGGTAAAACAAGCAAGACAACTATTTAAGCGAAAAACCAGTAAGAAAGTGGTAATCGGGGAAATCGACTTACATATAATCTTACATTCCGTAAAACATAAAATTTTCTAGTATATTGATATTATTACTCGATTTCTAAATTGGGCGAAGAGGTACATTTGTATGGGAGGTACCCGAAGGGGCGTGGCTAGACTTACAATTTTTTTCTCCAAAACTTTATTCTGTTATAGCTTAACAAAATACAGAATTTGGGCACGATCGTGTTGGGTGTATTGATATTACTATTCGCTTTCTAAAGTGGGCGGAATGGTAAATTTGTATGGGAGGTACCAGAAGGGGCTTGGTTTGACCTCCAATTTGTTCTCCAAGACTTTATTATGTTATAGCTTAACATAATACAGAATTTGGGGACGATCGTGTCGGGTGTATTGTTATTAATACTCGCTTTATAAAGTGGGAGGTACCAGAAGGGGCGTGGCTAAACTCTCAATTGTTTTCCCCCAAAACTGTATCCTGCTTAAACTTCACTATTTACAACATTTTAGCACGATCGCGTTGGGTGTATTGATAATATTTATCGATTTCAAAAGTGGGCGGAGGGGTACATTTGTATAGGAGGTACCAAAAGGGGTTGGTTAAACTACCAGTCTTTTTATCAATACTTTATCCTGCTATAGCTTTACTAAATACGGAATTTGGGCGCGATTGCGTTGGTTGTTTCCATATTAATACTTAATTTTTTGTATGGGAGGTCGAGAATATATAGAGGGATAGGGAAAGAGTGAAGCTCGATAACTCTACCAGAGAGTAAAAGGTTACATATGTTATATGTTTGCCTAAAAATTTTTTAAATGGTTGGCAAGTAAGGACCAAAATAATGCTGATTTTGTTGAGATTTTTGTTTAGGTATCCTGTTAGATCCCGCAAGTCTTGCGACTGATATAAAAACTTTTTGGTCTTATTTGATAAGTTCAGTAAAGTTTTGCCGCGGAAAACCGCGAATGGCCAAAAAATCGTTAGTTAAAATTCATACCTAAAAAATCAAAATTTGTGATTTTTTTTTAATATTCTCGCTAATTCTCGATAATAATGTCATTCGAAAATAGCAACAACATTAATCATTTTTTCTTATGATCCGTTAACCAAGAAGTAATAGGAAATCCTATGCAAAAAACTGATAATTTGGGAGCGATAACAAAAAAAAAATACTTTACAACAATACGTCTGTGCGATTTCGTTTGGAAGCCTTTGCTACTGAAGCATTTGTCATTAAAATGTTTTTGTTGTCACAGAACAACTGCACACCTATACGTAAAATTTTATCCTTGGCACCCAATAATACCTACACCACATAAAGTACTCATACAAGGATCAGAAATAATAATAAAAATGCGTTACTGCCTATAGGACACCTGTCTAAAGAGGCAGCAGAGGCTCGAAACAAATATTTTCGAAGAAAATTCTCCAAAAATTCCTGCAATCAGGACATCCTAAATAGGCTTACCTTGAACTCAAATCTACTTCTTAGTGCCTCAACAAATAAAAATAGAACAAAATTTTCTTTATATTTGGCAGAAACTATAGAAATGTTTCTCTCAGCTCAACCAAATCTAGCAGCTGAAAGTGATGTGGACGAGGAAATTAGCGTTGATAGCGAAATATGAAAATATTATGTTTTAAATTTCCAATATATGAAAATATAACTGTTTTTACTATAAAAATCAATTGTTTAAGTTTCAAACGTTACTCTTAGCTATATAAACAATTAAAATATTTTTGGCCGCCCAGATCATCAAAATACTTCTATGTGCGATGGGCTGAGAAAGCCATTGTTATCCAATCTGATCGGGCCTTATCTGTGTTGCTTTAGGCCTGGTAAATCAACAACTGACCAGATATTCACACTGCGGCAAATGCTAGAAAAGACTTACGAAAAACAGATCGACATGTACCATCTTTTTGTCGACTATATAGCTGCCTTCGACAGCCCGAAACGGCAGAAACTATTCAAAGTCGTGGCTGAGTTTGGTATTCCTTTCAAGGTGATACGCCTTTACAAAAAGACCGAGACCGATAGTAGTCTTCAGTTAACATTAGTTAGGACCTTACTGAGCTATTTGCTACCGGACGAGGTCTAAGTCAAAGCGACGGTCTTTCGTGTGACCTCTTGAACATAGTGATGAAGATGATAATGAGTGCTGTAAACACGAGTGGCACGATATTTAACAAAAGCCATAAGCTAACTACTTGCGTCCGCTGATGACGTAAATATCATCGGCAGAAAATTGCGGGATGTTACTGCAGCCTTCTCAGGTATACAGAAGGAATTAGAAAAAAGGGGTCTAATAATAAACGGGGAAAAACAAAATTATTAGTTTCAACGAGCACAGAATCTACTCGAACTCTACTGAACGTTGACAGCTTCAATTTTAAAGTGGTAAATGATTTCATCTGCCTCGGCTCCATCGCCAATAAAACAAATAACGACAGCCTTGAAATCCGGAGAAAATTGCTGTTTGGTTAAAGATGCTACTCGTATTATTTGAAGAGGCTTGTCAGACCCTAAGTGCCTTATGACCAAATTTGTTTCATACATTTTTAAAACAATTGAGCCTTTGGTTTAGACACGTTATACCTATACTGTTATTTCATATACCCCTTAGTAACTCCCCCACGTTGAGAATATTTTACTTTAAATAATTTTAAAGAAACCAAGAAACCAGGAGGTTTACCTCACCCTTTAGAAGTGCTGATTTATTTTGAGATTTTTGTGCCAATTAACTAGAGAACTTTTCTTTGATGCTGCTTACATAGTTGTCACCGTTAAAGTTCTTTTACGAACCCCACAAAAACATTTGTTGGCTGTAAACTTTTCTACAGTTTTACTATATGTTTCGACGTACGAGTGAGGGTATTTATCAGTCAGTTCACCTGACTGAAATTTCTGCACTGGTTATTAGAGACAATACTAACAACCAGCCGCTACAGAATTTTTGGAAACTAATTCCTACACTTTTCTTTATCAAATTGACTCAAATTACTTTTACCTAACACCCCATTGTGCTAAAATATGACAAAAAGGTTTCAGGGTATAGTATTAGTGATCGAAACGCAAACCAAATCTCAGCTCAAAATGACATGGAACAATGAGAAAATGAAGCAATATTTGAGAAATACCATTAATAATGTGTATAAAGTGCAGCCGAAACAAACGAAAGCATTGGCACTACAAAAAAACGCCAATATAGCTGTATACTTGTGCTCTCGCCATCACACATTCATGTTTGGTTATTCTAAGGCTTTCGCAGCAGCTATAGAAACATTCAGTCAGTCATCTGCACATTAAGTCTATTATACCGCAGACCATATATACAGCATGACAAGCCGAAGGATGAAAACCCAAAATGAAATTAACTAAAGTGGGCGAATGAAACCGAGCCGGGCCAAAGTAAGTTTACGTTGCGTTTAACTGAAATAACTGCAATGTTCGTCGTATAAATAAAGACGCAAGCCTCATGACGAAGGGGCAAAACCGAAGTGCAGCATACAAATATCTGCAAGAAAATGAAGAAAACAAAGGAAATCTACTGAAATTGGTTGAAGCACAACATGCACACGAAAGAACACAAGAAGGATAAACGCCAAACCACAATTATTCATTCGCACCATGCCACAAAAACGCTCAGCTCTATTGTGAAATGAGGCGGAAGCGTCTTCCATGGCATGCGGCGCATTATAAAGGGAACAAATACATTTGCAGGAAACGCAAAAACAAAACAAAAACAAAAAAAGGAATCATGATATAAGAAACAAAAAGAAATGGCAGATATTCACCAAAAAAAAAATTTGAAAGACAGCAAAATCAACAGTGATGGGGCATCAAGGATGCGATTGCCATCTGTTCGGAACATGAACCAAATGGGGTGCTATTGCTAAATGAAAACAAAAAAAGAAAAACTATTATTTTCCAAATTCCTTTTGCTTTGTCCAAAGATATTAAGCAGTCTCTGTATTAGCAATCTGTCATTGGAGTACGTTTGTTTGCCCAAAGGTCAAGGGGGCATTAGCTTGAAGAGCCAGCCTCAAAATATAAGATGGATTTGCAAGGAGCAATCATAAAAAAATATATTTCTATAGTTTCTTACTATTTAAATTTTGTGTTAAAAAAAAACATTGGCACTACATTTTTATACATTGACTTACATATTATTTTAATGATATTCGGGAAATGGTGATTAAAATAATGATAAATATATAATTTTACGCAGAAGTTCAAATTTAAAATTTTACTCCAATACTTACATTTCCAGTTACATAACTAATAACCACAAATGTGTGTTAAATATCCGCCAACTTACACCACTTCATCAATTCTACATTATAGTTATGAAATCAATTTAATCAACAGTCATATAACTTAAGCCCCTTTGGCATCCCTGAAACATGAAGTTGAACGCCACAAACTAAGTTGAATTAAAGATTTCGTAATGTAGGGGAAAGAAAGTAAACATTTCGTTTTTTAATTTCTCTTTATTTTTTTACACCACAATTCACAGTACACTTTATATAAATGTATGAAATGCCACAGAAATGACACTGCAGCAGTGTGTTACAATGTTAATAACATCTGTGAGAGACACAGTCAGCAGGAGTTAGCGGGCTTAGGGGAAAAAACGAATAAACGCAGAGGAAGGAGCAAACGAAAATGCAGAACACAAAAAAAGGAGCAACAACAATAACAGTGGCGGCATCACACAAATACTATTCATTTTTTATACATCATTTACGTAGTAGCAGTAGTAGTAATAGTGGTGGTAGTAGTTGCCGAGTAACAGTGTGAAGGATAACATAAAACTCACACTTTCTGAGCAAATGCACACACAGCCACACAAAGAGCATCCTTGCGGCATGACGTGCCTTCATGACGAAGTTGCGGCAATACAATGAAGCAGCCAGGAAGTGAGCATAGTTAGAATGAGTTTGCATTGAATCTAATATAATTATGTTTGTGATATCAGATAATGAGGCAAATTGATGAGGTCATATCTTGAAATATAATTAATTATCACACTTTGTCGACAAGAAGAACAGGAAAACAAAGATCACGAAAGGAAGAGGAGTAGTATAAAAACACTTTCGATGATATTGATATGAAAAAAGTTACTGTTTGACGAAACACTTATTACTTTACTTTTATGTTAAAGTAGTGCATCGAATTTTGTTACTGAATTGATCAAAGTATCGTCAACACAGCGTGGATATTAACGATAATTAATTGTGTTGTTGTACACAACATGATTTTAACATCCGAAGTTTTTTGTAATGCTGTAGCTTTAAATAATTTGAATAGCTCAATCAGTTATAAAAACACATGGAAGCCATAGAACGCATTATGACCCACCACTTGATACGCAATGTACGGTGTTGCGAAAAACCAAATGGGATTTTATTAAGTAGCTTCTTATTAACTGCATTACACGAAAGACAATTGGCGGATGTCCTCGACATATACAAGGCTGACATCACCGCCATACAGGAAAAGCGATGGACAGGTCAGTGATGTACACAACAAGAGAACTGTGACATCTTTTACAGCCGCGATGCAAAAATGCAAGAATTTGGATGTGAATTCATAGTCGGCAGGATTTTTCGCCATCTGGTTTCGCAGTATAACTCTGTAAGAGACTGAACAGCCACTTTTCGCAACAAGGCTAGGTTTGGTATAGGTTATGAGTTTTTCAATTCAATACGAACCACCCCTTAATTTTGTGCGGTTGGGGAAAACAATGCCTGCACTATAATTTGGGAGAGGTGGGGTGGGGTTAAATAACAGCGCATTGTGGTCAAAGTTGGGTGGATGGGAAAAATCCACAGCCCCGCAACTGCCTCGGAGACGCCCATGGGCTGGTAGAATGTATGACTGGCCCCAAGTCATTTTTCTCTCCTAACATTTCTCCAAACATACCTATCCCCATCTTCACCCTAGGGGGCCCCCATATATAATTTACATCTTAATAAATTTTGCTCCCAGGACTGTGTAGGGTGTAATAGGAAATTAAGTAAGTAAGTAACAAGAATCTCTCTTTGGCAGTCCTCAAGCAGCTAACAACGTCCGTGAGATCACGTATTCCCCAGTTAATGTGAGAAAGTACTATGTTAAGTAACCTAAACTGTATGCTACCACCGATGCGTCATAGGAAGTAGGTACCAGAAGTTACTGAAGCTCAACACAACGTCTCTCTAAGTGGCTTTGGCAATCCCAAGAAACTATGATCGGACGCGGTGGCCTAAAAAGCCACTCTCCTTAAACAAAACCATATATTGTGAAAACACGAAGAACAGAAAACAAGAACGCCCAAAAATTTTGACGACCTCCGCAAACGTTGTAGGACCATGATTTACGATTATGCATCGGGAACATCCGTAGTCTCTACAAAAATGGTGCCTCAAATACAAGGCTGACATTACCGCCATACAGGAAATGCGATGGACGGGACAGGGATGCACACGACGAAAGAACTGTGACATCTTTTACAGCTGCCATGCAGAAAGACACGAATTTGGATGTGGTTTCATAGTCGGCAAGACATCTCCCAGCAAAATATTTTGTTGCAAAGAAGCAATTACAGAATAGCTTTTAATGATAAGTAACAAGTTCCACTTTCTGTTGCACAATATATTATATTTGTTTGAAATTGTCCCAAAACCAACATGTTCTCCTGGAACCTGTTATGAAAAGAATTGCTTTATATCTGAATTATATATGCTGTTTTTTGAAATTTAATTGATTTTCGAACTCGAAATATATTTTAAATTTAGATTTTTTAGTTTTTCTTAATAAATACCCTCTAAAAACTACTTAGTTCGAATACGATAGAAGTAAAGTTTCATAAACGGCCAAATAGAATCTTGTTTTTATGTAATCTACACAAATTGTAATGGTAAGGTCTAGTCACAGAAAAAAAAATAAGTTTTATTCATTATCTGTTCTACGGAATCTGTGGTAAAACATGTTGTACATAATCGGTTATATGGAACCAGAAACAGAATAGAAGGTCGATTAAAAAAGAAACCATTCTAGTATCAATACCATTCGCAACAAGTTCTGAAAAATTTTCCTGGGCTGGTTTCACGGTTTAACCCTGTAAGCGACCAAATAGCCAATATTCGCATCAAGGCGAATTATTTTTACATTACGTTGATCTGTGTACACGCCCCAACGGAAGACAAAGACGAGGACATTAAAGATGCATACTATGAGCGCCTGGAGGAAATATATGACGGCTGTCCTGCACATGACATTAAAATTGTTCTGGGAGTTTTTAACTCTTAAATAGAAAGGGAAGATGCTCTTCGATCAGCAATCGGAAAATTCAGTCTACACAACAACACCTCCGATAACGGATTCAGACTGGTTAGTTTCGTGTCGGCAAGAAACATGGCAGTGAGTGGAGCCAGATTCCCGCATAAAGATATCCACAAGGCAATCTTGATATCTACTGATCAAAAGACAAGAAACCAGATTGATCACGTGATAATTGATTGAAGGCATGTCCCAAGCGTTATAGACGTACGCATGATGCGCGATGCAAATATAGACTCGGATTACCATCTAGTAGCAGCCAAGGTACGCACACGATTAAGTATTGCTAAAAACACTCGTAACCAAACGCAAAGGAAGCTAGACATCACATAGCTGCATACCACTGAGATAGCCAATGCCTAATCCAACCAACTCTCACAATTATTTCAAACAAACTACACTAGTTCTGATGTTCCCAACACACAGTGGCAGCATATTGCGCATTTTATGACCACTGCCGCAACGACCGTACTAGGTAATGAAAAACCAAGCTCAGACAATCCTGCTACGATGATGAATGTCATAAAATGTCTGAGGAAATTGATGCTGCATACAATGCAAAACTGCAGCCAATGGCGACAAGTGCAGTGACGGAGCGTTATAAAGAGAAAAGGAGGGAGATGAAACGCCTTTTCAGATGGAAAAAATATCTGTGGAAGAAAAGAGAGAGCCAGGATATCGAAAATTACAGGGATAGAGGTGAGTCCCGAAAGTTCTACCAAATGGTTTAAAGCAAAGGTTTTGGAACACAGATCCCCACCTGTAAGAACAGAGACGGAAATCTGGTCACGGACACTCAAAGTGTGCTGCGAAGAGGAGGGAACACTTTCAATCACTACTCGTTCCCGAAGGCAGCATAAGTGACGAAATCGCACCCATCATCGACGATGGCGTAGACTGTCCACCACCGAACCAAAACGAGATCAGCACGGCAATTGCGCTGCTTAAAAAAATGAAGCTTCGGGAGCCGTTAGTCTACCGGCAGAGCTTTATAAAGCCGGCGACGATGAGCTGGTAACATGCATGCACCAGGTCATAAACACGATTTGGCTCAGGAAATGCATGCCCGATGATTGGAATCTGAGTGCTCTATGTCCTGTGCTTAACAAAGGCGATCCAAGATTGTGTACCAACTATCGCGGTATCAGCCTTTTACCCATCGCATACAAGGTCCTGTCTAGTGTGTTATGTGGAAGACTAAAGCCCATTCTGGCGAACCTGATTGGACCTTATCAGTGTGGCTTTAGACCTGGTAAATCCACGACCGACCAGATATTTACACTAGTTTTAATCATGTAGAAGAACCAAGAGATGCAGATTGATAACTACTATCTGTTTATCGATTACATTCGACAGTCCGTTACGACAGATATTATTAGATGCTATGGCTGGGCTTGGTATGCACGCGAAGCTGATACGACTTTGCTGGATGATACAGACTGACACAAAGTCTTTAGTAAAAATAGGCAAATTCTGACTGCGCCATTTGCTACCAAGTGAGGCTTTAGTAAGGAAATAGTATGTCATGCGATCTGTGTAACATCGTAATGGTGATGATCATGCTGAAGGCTGCAGTAAACAGAAATGGTACCATCTTCAACAAAAGTCACATGTTGCTCGCGTATGCTGATGATATAGATATTATTGGACGTGGATTGCGAGATGTTACTGCGGCTTTTTCGAGCATTAAAAAGCAGTCGGCAGCAGAGGGTCTGGTGATAAACGAGAACAAAACCAAGTTATTTGTTTCAACGAACAAAGAGTCCACTCTTTTGGGACGCTGCGTGAACTATAACTATGAAGTGGCAGATGATTTTGTCTACCTTGGCTCCGCCATAAACAAAAATAATAATGTCAGCCTCGAAATCAAAAGACGAGTATTGATCGCAAACCGCTGCTACTATGCGCTAAGCAAGCGATTTAACGATATAGCGGTCTCTCGAAGAACAAAGATCCAGCTCTACCAGACTCTGATCCTACCTGTCTTGCTCTACAGCGCAGAGTCCTTGGTTTTGACACAAGCGGATCAATCTATTCTGAGAGTCTTCAAGAGAAAAATACTCCGCAAAATATTTGGACCCATCATCATGAACGGCGAGTACGGTCGTCGAATGAATCATGAGCTGTACAACGACATCGACGTGGTCAAGCGCGTCCAAATAGACCGAATGCGACCAAAACTCCGATGAAAGAGCTGTTAACTAAGCTTGGTGTGACGAACTATCTACGTAGCGCAAAAGACCGAAGCGCTTGGAATATATTTCTACATGCGGCTACTGATGGATAAATTTCTGTTGTTGCTGCCATTAAAGAAGAAGACTGGACTTACCAGTGTGGCTGGTAAATCCGCAACCGACCAGATATTTACACTACGACAAATCCTGGAGAAGACTCCAGAAATGCAGATAGACTCCTACCTAATTTTTATCGATTGCAAAGCTAACGTTTCTAACTACTTCTATGGCAGAGGTAATATCCCTGTGAAGCTGAAAATAGGCAAAAATCTGACTGAGCCATTTTCTACCAAGTGAGGCTTTAGACATGCGATCATGCGATCTGTTTAACATCATCATCAGGCTGCAGTAAACTGGACTGGTACCATCTTTAACAAAAGTCACAAGCTGCTGGCGTATGCCGATGACATAGATATCATTGGCTGTGGACTGCGAGTGTTACTGCGGCCTTTTGGAGCATTGAGAAGCAGTCGGGTCTGGAGATAAATGAGTAAGAAAGTTATTTGCTTCAACGAACAAAGAGTCTACTCGTTTGGGACGCTGCGTGTACAATGCCCACTATAACTTTGAAGTGGTATATGATTTTGTCTACCTTGGCTCCGTAAACAAACTGTCAGCCTGGAAATCAAGAGGCGAGTATTAATCGCAAACCGCTGCTACAATGCGCTAAGCATGCGATTTAATGACAAAGCCCTTAGTCGAAGAACAAGGATATAAGACACTGATCCTATCTGTGTTTCATTTAGACGTTGTAGGAATGGATGACAATGCTACAGGTCGAAAAGTCTTCGGCAATAAACTCGATGGGTGGCGCAGCAAGGCGGGGACCGAAACTTAGTTGGATGGACCAGTTGAAAGAGCTGTCATCTTAACTTAGTGCGACGGCTGGAGGACCGGATAACCCGAGTAAACCTTACTAACTAACTAACCTTACTACTATTACCACTATTAATGACATATTTTTAAAAAATTAATGTTTCTGCCATAAGTATTCTTAGAGGTTTCATTTTCGTCATATGTTTTATTAACTAACAACTTCATTTTTTTACATGTACTGCATTTAGTTAACAAATTTACCATGATTATCATTATACTTAAATCTTTGTTTACTAAACAGCAACATCAATTTGCGTTAGTGAAAGTTAATCACATGTATACGGTTGGAACATTCTATCGGTGTTTCTAAAATGACAAAGCAAAGCATTTAGTTGTATCCTTTTTCACCCTGCCACTAACACTAACAGCAACAATATTTTGTAATGACAGTGAAATTATATTACTGTCCTTTCGCGTGTACAACATTATAGTAAAGTGTTATAATGTTGTCGGCATCACCCTCGCTTTGTAATGGATATCTGTTGTGAGTGGTGAAAATAAGAAACTTGACGATGTTGTTTTGCTATTGTACCTGTCATAATAAGCGCTTTTAACAGGCTTATGTTTTACAAAGTCTATGTTTAACAAACTAAACTACAAGACAAATAATAATACTGTACAACAAAAACATAACGATTGCAACAGTGATGCAGCATCATCAACAATCGCATAATTTACCAACCAACATACACTCAGTCAGTGCCAAAGTTCTGGCTTGAGGACAACTGAGGCAAAAACAGTGACAATAGCATCAACATCACCATCACTATGGGCACAGCAACAGCAAAAGCAGCAACAACAACAGAAAAAGACATCAACAATGGCAATAAATACAACAAATAGTACATAATACAAGATAAACAGCATGTGTTGAAAAGTGCGAATTTATTCTAGAAATGTTGCATAGTCGATAGAGGAGCTTGGTAAGAATAACTTACAGCACTCACTTATACGGCAATGCCCACACGCACATATCACACAACATGTATAGAGGAGTAGCGCATATCAGCCATCACAGATGTTAAATTACGAAGGCTCGCTTGGAGCAGGCCTTTACCTACAGGAGATACTGGCAAAGAGAGTTATTGAAAAAAACTGAGTATACATTGTAAAATAGTATTTGTGATGCATTGTAAGTTAAGTCCTCAAATTATGTAAGAAAATTTCATTCAGGAAAACCGACTTACATATACCCTCATTATCTAGTGTAGCCTTACAAAACACAGAATTTGTGTTGGTGGTTTGGTATTATTACTCGATTTCTAAAGTGGGCGGAATGATTTCTTTGTATGGGAGGTTTCAGAAGGAGCGTAGCCATGTAGCCTATTTGCAAGACCGTAAGTAGTTTTGGGGATATTTTAAATCGTGCAAAGTTATCGTGCGTACCAGCCGGACAGCCTGGCAGACATAGAGACAGACGGACATGGCTCAAACGACATAAAATGACATGTACCCTCCCAACCGTAGGGTGAGGGTGTTAAAATAGGAGGTGTAATAATATTAATTTTGATATAAGGTAACCAAAAATTTTTATTTTTATGGGGACACCAGTTTAAGCCGATACATGCAGCATATTTACAATCCCTTATTAGAAAGACAACTGTTGATTTGTTTACAGATCTCATGCATACATTTTGACTGGTCCTATGTCGTAACAACTGCGATATGTGACAAAGGACGATCAAGGCTCCTGCTTACCCCTAATACGTCTGGCTACTGTTCTCGTTTGTACATTTCTGTCTAAGTCTTCGTATGTTGTGTGAAACGCATTGGTATTTGCAACTAAAGTTGTTCACATATCTAACTATCACTTCAACACACATACACGAGACATGGGCGATTGTGTTGTTTTGCTTCAAACAACAACATAAGTAGAAATGTATCTCATAGTTACATATGAATTTATGCATTTTTTCTTTGTTGCCATTACAAGCGCTGTTGTTTGTTGTTGGTAATGCCATGTTGTTTGGGCGTACCATTAACAAGCACCCATAAGAAGCTTAATGGCAACGATGTTGTGTTTCTGTTGTTTCCATACTAAGGTACGAACGAGTACGACGACGCACAACATTCACATCATATCGGACGAAAGGATTTTACATGACAACTCATACATACATACATACATACATAGACACGTGCAAAGTTTGTCTATCGCAAATGCAACAGTTACCAATTTGTTATTCCTACATAGGCGAAAATTTGAAAACAACAAGTAGAATTTTGGAATTTTATATGATTCAGTCATACTAGGCAGTACATTACATATTCATATATCAAGTTTACAGTGATATATACGGACGTATATGTTGGTGTGTTGCTGGCAATCAGTAGGAAGCTTTGAATTTAAGCTAAACTAACAAAGTTATATTCAAGGATACTTGATTATTATTATGGGGGGTTTTCCTCAACTTGAGTTGAAACAACACATGAGAGTGGTTTTATTTGAATTATACTTTAGGCGAAAAAATGTGGCAATTTAAGGGAGAAAAAAATTAAAAAGCTATGTGTTAAGAAGATTTAAAGACGGTTTCTAGTGGGCAAAGGACCCAGGTGAGTCTGACGCCAATAATTTTATGACCACAGGTTTTTCGAACGGGCCCGCTGCCAATCACAACGATAACAATGAAACGGATAATGCGGCGGTGAATATTACTCACAACTATTTGACTTATGTGATATTGATTTTAAGCCAATACGAAGAATTTGGCAAGGAAAAAAAAGTGATGCTTATCTATTCTTCTAATTCTTGGTGTTGGTATAATTTATTTATGTTGAGCACATAAATGGCATGATACCACCGATGCGTCTTAGGAAGTAAGTAACAGAAGTATCTAAACACAAAGGCTCTCTTAGTGTCTTTGGCACGGCTACCTAAAAAGCCTCTCTCCTTAAGTAAAAAAATACTATTATGAAACAATAAAGAAAAAGAAAAACGAGAATGTTGACGACCTCCGCAAACGTTATAAGGAATATGATTCCAGGATATGCACCTGAAATGTACGAACTCTCTACAGAGTTGGTGACTCTATATAATTGGCGGTTGCCCTTGACAAATTCAGGACTAACATCACCGCCGTATTGGAATTTCGATGGACAGGACAGGGATGCACACGACGAAAGAACTGTGTCATCTTTCACAGCTGCCATGCACAAGGATTTGAATCAGGATGTGGATTCATAGTCGGCAAGAGACTTCGACATCTGGTCTCGCGGTTTAACCCCGTAAGAATAGACACTAATAGCATCCGGGCGAAAAGTTTTTACATTTCGGTAATTTGTGTAAACGACCCAAAGGAACACACAAACGTGGGCATTCAAGATGCACTCTACGAGCGCCTGGAGGAAATATGTATATGACTACTGTCCTGCCCATGACATTAAAATTGTTCTGAAATTTGTTTATGTCGAAATAGGAAGGCAAAAGGCTTTTGGTTAAGCAGTCGGAAATTTCAGTCTACATAACAACACCTCCGATAACGGATTCAGACTGGATAGTTTCACGTCGGCAAAAAACATAGAAGTGAGCGGACTCAGATTCTCGCATAAAGATATCCACAAGGTAACCTGGGCATCTCCCGATCAAAAGATAGTAATCCAGATTGATGACGTTGTAATCGATGCAAGGTATATCTCACGTGTTATGGACGTGCGTAAGATATACGGCGCCAATATAGACTAGGATCACAATCTAGTTGCAGCCAAGGTACGCACGCCATTCAGTAGTGCTAATAACGCTCGTAACTAAACGCAAAGGAAGATAGACATCACAAAGCTACATACCACCGAGATAGCCAATGCCTGCACCAACCAGATCTCACAATGATTTCAATTTCCGAAATACAGTGGAAGCATATTGTAAATTCTATGACTATGACTGACTGTCGCAACGACCGTATTTGTCAGTGAAAAATTACGCTCAGACAAGCCCTGGTGCGATAATGAATGTCGCGTTAATGGATGTTGTTTACAAGGCAAAACTGGAGAAAACGCCTGTTCAGTTGATAATGCGTCTATGGAAGAAAAGAGAGAGCCAGGATATCGAAAACTACAGGGATAGAGGTAAAGCTAAAAAGTTCTACCAAAAAGTAAAAACCAACGGTTTTGGAACAGAGATTCCAACCTGTAAGGATAGAGACGGAAATCTGGTTACGCACACTTAGAGTGTGCTGCAAATATAGGAGAAACACGTTCTCTTCTCGTTCCAAGCATAAGTGAAGAAATCATGCTAAATATCTACGAAGGAGTAAATTGTACACCATCAAGGCAAAACGAGATCCGCACGGCAATTGTACGGCTTAAAAGCAACAAAGCGATTAGCTGACAACGTGATGCACCAGCTTATAAACTCGATTTGACTAAAAGAATGCATGCCCGATGATTTATATGAGACCGTTCTATGTCCAGTGCTTAAGAAAGGCGTTTCAAGTGTATGTACCATTTATCGCAGGGTCAGCCCTTTATCCATTGCATACAGAGTCCTGCCAACAGTGTTATGCAAAGACTAAAGATAGTACATGATTGGACCTTGTCAGAGTGACTTTAGACAGGACCGACTAGATACTCATGCTACGATAAATCCTGGAGAAGACCTAAGTAATGCACCTACCATCTATTTATTGATTACAAACCTGCATTCGACAGTTCCATACAACAGAAACTATATGATGCTTCGGCTGAGCGAAGCTGATATGACTTTGTTGGATGACACTGGCTGACACGAAAATTTGCAAAAATCTGACAGAGACATTTTCTACCAAGTGAGGCTTTAGACAAAGCGTTAGTCTGTCCTGCGATCTCTTTAACATCGTAATGAAGACGATCATGCGGAAGGCTGCACTAAACAGGATTGGTACCATCTTTAACAAAAATCACATGCTGCTCGGGTATGCCTATGAAATAAACATCGTTGGCTGTAAACTGCGGGATGTTACTGCGGCCTTTCCGAGTATTGAGTAGCAGTCGGTAGAAGAATAAATGAGGACAAAACCATATCATTCGTGTCAACGTTTTTGCCAGACACTGATCCTACTTGTCTTTCTCTACAACGCAGAATCCTGGGTAATGGACACGATCACACCAATCTATTGTGGGAGTCTTAGAGAGAAAAATACTTCGCAAAATATGTGAACCCATCTGTGGTTGTCTGTTGTCTAATGAACAACGAGCTGTATGAGCTGTTCAACTATATCGACGTAGTCAATCGCTTTCAAATAGATCGAATGCGCCGGCAAAAGTCATCGGAGCGACCAACGCTTTATTGGATAGACCAGGTGAAAGAGCTGTTATCTATACGTGGTATGACTAACTATCAACGAACCGCAAAAGACCGAAGCTCTTGGAATTCTTTTCTACGTGCGGCTACTGATGGACGAATTTCTGTTGCTGCCGCCAAATAAGAAGAAGATTATTATTATACTTATTAGGGAATTTTCCTCAAATTGAACAAATAATTAAAAATTTAAGAAAAAAATTTTGAATTTTTATTAGCGAATACACCATGAAAGGATATAGATGGTCAAAAACCAGTTAGAAAGTTTCAGTCGGGAAACCCATCTTTTATATACCACCACCCTTAGTAAAACTTAAAATTTTCTAGTATATTAATATTATTACTCGATTTCTAAAGTAAGCGGAATTGTACATTTGTATGGGAGATACCAGAAGGGGCGTGGCTAGACTTCCAATGTGTTCCCCCAAACGTTATCCCGTTTCAGATTAAAAAAAAAAGAATTTGAGCACTATGGCGTTAGGAGTACTGATATTATTTCTTATTTCTAAAGTGGGCGGAATGACATATTTGTATGGGAGGTATTCGGAGTTAAAAGCTCATATATTCCGAAGCCGTGGAGAACCCATCTTGAAATTACACATCTCGTACAGAAAAGTATGCGCAATATTTTCATTTAAAATAAAGAATATTAAGGGATAATTATGCAGGATATATAAGGACGAAGGACATTTTTCAAATATTAATGTTATGACCCACAAGGACAATTAATTTTTGTCCTTCATTTCTAAAGAGGAGGTGGAAACCTATCAGGCGATAGCATGATCGTCTTAATCCGATGTTGTCAATATGTAAAATTGTTCTCTATGAATAAAAAAAAAAATTTGAATACAGTTATTACTTTTATGCTGCTACAGTTTATATGCAACAATTTCACAAAGTAAAACATAAACATGTAAACCAACAAAAATTATTAATAAAAATTATCTAAATCATGATTATGTCCCCAGAGTTTTTACTACCTCTTTACATTGTACTTTAAGTGACTTCATTAAACTCTGTTGGTTTGTGTTCATTCGAGTACTGTCATTTCATACATACACATACAATTTTAATAACATAAGCGTAACCTTGACAAGTAGAGTACGTACGTACATTTATTTCACTCGCCACAAAACAATTTTTCATTATTAGAAACAATTGTCTGTCTGCCATTTTGGCTGACATTCCATTCATTCCTGGCGTTGTCTGGTAAGAGTATTAAAAATCAAAATGTGTTGACGTTCTTCTTCTTCGCAGGAACACAATACCTCCACGATAATTCAAGGAATACAAATGTATTAATAAGACTACCAAATTAAGTTGAATAAATGAGATATTTTTGACTTGAGTCGACATGATATATACACTTGTATGCTTTATTACATATGAGCTGTCATTAATAAAAGTTGCTGCTGTCTCAGACAGTTCCCGTGAAAATCGAGACATTTATTTCGTGTTGGCTAAAGTGTTAAACATTAACAGCCGCTGCCGTTAATCACTTAAAGTGATTTCTTGAACAAAAATTTTGTTTTACTTTTAGACAGGTTGCATTTGATTATAGGGACTTTTTGTTTTTTTTTTATGCCTGTCTGGCTGTAGTTGTACAACGCAAGACAGTGGGGGTTATTGCAAATAATTTGATGCTTAGCATAACAAAGTGAATGATATAGAGTTATGGTTTGAAACATTTATGTGGTGGATTTACAGTTAACTAGCGTAAAAATCCGGAAATTAATGTAGGAAATGTGATCGCCACAATATCATTCAGGAATACAAATGCCCTAAACATGTTGTACTTTATGTTATCTTTCAGATTTATGGTATATAAAAATGTGATATAAACCAGAACAACTCATTCCGGTATAGTTGAAATAGTGATGGTTAGGGCAAGGTATCTTATGGAAATGCATATTTTTTGTTGACATCATAAAATAGAAACGGTTAAGTTACCTTTAAGAATCATGAAATTTCCTTTTAAATTTCATTCGATTGATTTTGCATATTTTACGATAAATACGTGATATTGCATATTTATGCGCGTATTTCAATCAATTTTACAATATATGCACGTATTTGTTATTCATCTGAATTATTACAAAATTACAAAAAAAATTTACGATATCCAGGGGAAATAGGAAGCAAATTTTATTGTGGGAGTTTTATATGATAAGACAACAAAATCTTTGCTCAAAGTCATTTGGCACAACCAATCAGCAACTGCTTTACGGGGATTTCACCAAATATAAAGTTTTTCTTTTTCTAAACTATGCAGCGCCGACCTGGTAAAGGCGGCAAGGGGTTTACAAAGGCGTTGCATGTGAGGTCCTGGTATTCCGCTTCCTCCAGAGCCAATTATAACAAGATTGAGAACATACCTTAATGCTGTCAAATATTATACCAAATATCAATATATCAAATTCGATAAAATTGACGAAGCAGTGAAAGAGCTCCACGATTCCGATTCGACATTGATTTAAAATTAATATTGATTTTATATGTACCTGCACATACAAGTATGAATATAAATTGTGCTTTTTTGCCAATTGCATATTAATATGTTTAAGAGCATATTTTTTAATTTTAAATGAATTTCGATTTTTAAGTGCATAAAATTTCTTACCCTTCTGGTGATATATTTTAGCTCAAAGAATAAAAAGTTGTGCTGCATTTCACAAGTTTCGACTTAATGCTTCTGCATTTTTTTTATGCATTATGATTTATATTCATTGTGGTGATTTTTTAAGAGCTATAGAAAAGTTTTAAAAAAATAATACATAAAATTCAGAAAAATGCATGAAATCTTCATTTGAATCGATAGTAAGGTCCATATAATTTAATGTTTGAAGATTATATCATGCAAATGTTGACCGTGACTGCGGCTCAAATGGTCCATCCGCTTAGTCCAATTTTGGCATACTCTTTTTAACATTTCGGCCGGTATCTCATGAATAAATGCTTCAATGTTGTCTTCCAATGCGTCAATTGAAGCGGGCATGTGTGTATAGACATGAGCTTTAACATAGCCCCACAAAAAATAGTCTAAAGGCGTTAAATCGCACGATCGTGACGGCCAATTGACCGGTCCCGAAAATGTTCACCGAACTCGCCTCTCAATAAGTCCATTGTTAAGCGTGCTGTGTGGCATGTGGCACCGTCTTGTTGAAACCATGTCATGCAAGTCAAGCTCTTGCATTTTGGGCAAAAAAAGTTGGATATCATCTCACGGTAGCGCTCACCATTCACAGTTACGTTACGATTCGCATCATCTTTGAAGAAGTACGGTCCAATGATGCCACCCGCACTAAACTGTGACTCTTTCTGCATTGGTAGCTCTTGCAATGCTTCTGGCTGATCTTCATTCCAAAATCGACAATTCTGCTTATTAACGTACCCATTCAGCCAAAAATGAGCTTCGTCGCTGAACACAAGTTTTCGAAAAAAAAGTGGATCTTCGGCCAACTTTCCAAGAGCCCATTCACCAAAAATTCTACGTTGCGGTAGGTCGTTCGGCTTCAATTCTTGCACCAGCTGTATTTTGAAAGACTTCACACCTAAATCCTTCCGAAAAATTTTCCACGTTGTTGAGTAACAGAGGCCGAATTGCTGAGAACGGCGACGAATCGATTATTGATGGTCATCATTAACACTGGCCGATACAGCTGCGATATTTTCTTCACTTCGCACTCTACGTAAGCGTATTGGTGGTTTAATGTCCAACAATGTAAATTTGGTGCGAAATTTAGTCACAATAGCCCGAATAGCCTACTCAGTGGGTCGATTAAACTGACCATAAAATGGAAGAAGCGCGCGATGAACTTTCTTAACAGAGCACGCATTTTGATAATAAAATTCAATAATTTGCTAGCGTTGTTCGTTTGCAAGACCATTCATGGTTAAATTATAGACCAAACTGAAGATGTTTGACAGTGAAACAAAACACGAAACGTGCGTCAGCTGTTTAAACCAGTGTTGCCAAAAAGATAATAGCTAAAAAATCACACTTTACCACAAATAAAAAACGGGCCTACGAGGAGCTCTAAGTTATTTTTATTTACTTTTAGATCTTCTTTTCTTAAACAGTATTTTGTAGTGCCGTGAATTTTAGGGAATTTACTTCAATGCCGTTAATTACATATTTAGTTTTTTAAGATATTGCTTTTGATTAAATATTTTCGCTTTTGTTGTACTACCTATTTCTGAAATTTCTAAACTTAATTTTTGTTTTCCATATAAAAAAAACTTAATTTCCCTTTGCACCCCATGAATGAGGTATGGGATAGCTTCTCGCGTTGTTGTGAATTAACACGCTTTCTATTTTTAGATTCACAACTAACGGCACCTACTTATTTATCGACGAATGCGAACGTCACTGTTGTGAGAAGCTCTTACTAGACACGACGATTGAATCGACGCTTAATACTGCGAAGTTGCTGTCAAACAACATTCGAGGGGAGCCGACAATGAAAGAAAATTTTATTTATTTTTTTCTTTTAAGATGACTGGAGCCAGGTTTGAACCTGCGATCTCCCGCATGGTAGTCGCGTGTTCTAACCACTATGCCACGGCCGGTTTGTTTTCCATATAGATATCAAAAATATTATTAATTTCCCTACTGCATCAACTGCTACTACAACATTTTCCACCGTCATCCATTGTGCAACTGCAACTGTCTAAATGGCGGTCCACAAAATATTAGGCGTTTTTGTTGTTCATACATTTGCTATTTATCACAAATCTTGGACAATGATCGTCCGTTGTGTGGTGGAAACTTTGTTCCTGCCTTTTTGGCAAACATTCACTTAACATTGTTGGCCTGTCCATCATGACTTTGTACTACTGACTACCCGCTTCTATAACTACTGTGGCTAGTATTGGCCGCTGCAACATGTAGCAGCTCTCTTTAAGCAACATGAGTAGTAGCACTCATGTTGCATGTACGATGAACCAGAGTATGTATGAACGTATGTAACAACATTTATCCCGCTATTGTATGGCTAGTTGATGGGTTTGTTGAGCTTTTCAATGATGACTGGTGGGTTGCAAAGTTGGCGTTAAGTTTACTGCTGACATTATCATAACGAAAAGATCAGTGCAGTAGTGCGTTTCAATTAAATTTTCCAGTGAATTTCACTTCACGTTTTCTCTAGACCAGCAGTCAACTCGACAGCACCACCAACAACAACGACAACAACAGCGGTATCATAAATAAATAACGAGAAATGCAATTTTATTAGCATAAATCATTTTAATGACACATGTATGTCTGGTGATGCTTTCTTAATAGACTGCATATTTGTGGCTGAACGTCAAGCAGATTGATCAAAACTATGTATTTTCGTTGTTAATTTTTGATTAAACCAGGGTGAGACGGTGAGATAGGCGTTAAACATTAATGGTAATGAAGGAATTTAAAATTCTCAGTGCACGAACGGAATAAGTAGTGTGTTAAGTAGGTGTTAAGTCGCATGTGCAATCGAGTACATAGTAAAGTTGTAGCATCAACTTTAATAAAAATAAAATGTGCTGAAATTAACTAAAAACTAATTAACTATATTAAGCTTATAAATGGTGAATTTTCTAATTGTAGTCCTTCTGATTGTTATTTATTTGGGAATAACCAAAAGCTCTTTTTGAGGTTTCTAAGCAGCTCTCAACGTCTGAGAGATCAATTATTCCCTGGACAATGCCACTGAGAAGGCGCAATGTTGACTAACCTAAACTGCATGCTAAGACCAATGCGTCTTAGGAAGTTGATAAGAGGAGTTATTAAGGCTCAACACAGAGACTCTCTTAGTGACTTTAGGCGCAGTGGCCTAATAAGCCACTCTCCTTAAACTAAACAATTATTATGCAAACACTAGGAAACGAAAAAACAAGACCCCCGTCCAAATGATGACGATCCCCGCAAACGTGGTAAGGGCCATTATTTAAGGATATGCTCCTGGAATGTCCGAACTGTATAAAGAGATGGTGCCTCTATCCAACTGGCCGATGTCCTCGACAAATACAAGGCTGACATCAACGCCATACAGGAAATTTGATGGACAGGACAGTGATGTACACGAGAATGCAGAATGACACGAATATGTGGTTTCATAGTCAGCAAGAGACTTCGACACCTGGTCTCGCGGTTTAACAAACCCCCCAGTTCTGATGTTCCCGACACACAGCAGCTGCAAATGGCGAATTCTATGACTACTGCCGCAATGACCGTACTGGGTTATGAACGACTACACTCTAACAAGCTATGCTACGATGATGAATGTCGCGAAATGTCTGAGGAAATGGATGCTGCATACAAAGCAAAACTGCAGCCAATGGGAACGCGTGTGGGGACGAAGTGTTATAATGAGAAGAGAAGGGATATGAAACGCCTGTTCGGATGGAAAAGCGTCTGTGGAAGAAAAGAGAGAGCCAGGATATCGAATAGAGAGGCGAAGCCCTAAAGTTCTACCAAAAGTTAAAAAACAAGGGTATTGGAACTGGGATCCCCACCTGCAAGGCCAGAGACGGAAATCTGGCCACGGACACTCAAAGTGTGCTGCAAATATGGATGAAACACTTTCGATCTCTACTCGTTCCCGAAGGTAGCATAAGTGACGAAATCACACCAATCATCGAGCACGGCGATCGTAAGGCTTAAAAATAATAAAGCTGCGGGAGCCGATGGACAGAAGGCAGCTCATGAATACTATTTGGCTCAAGGAATGCATGCCCGATGATTGGAATCTGAGTGTTCTATGTCCTGTGATTAAGAAAGGCGATCCAAGTGTGTATACCCACTATTACGGGATATGTCTTTTACCCATAGCATACAAGGTCCTGTCTAGTAAAAGACTAAAGCCAATTCTACCGAACCTAATTAGACCTTATCAGTGTGGATTTGGACCTTGTAAATCCACGACCGACCAGATATTCACACTACGACAAAGCCTGGAGAAGACTATTTATCGAATTCAAAGCTGCATTCGACAGTCCGATACGACAGAAATTGTTAGATGCTATGGCTATGTTTGGTACCCCGCGAAGCTAATATGACTTTGCGGGATGACACTGACTAAAACGAAGTCTTCAGTGAAAATTGGCACAATCTGACTGAGCCATGGTACCATCTTTAACAAAAGTCACATGCTGCTCGCGTATGCCGTTGATATAGATATCATTGGCCGTGAATTTCGGGATGTTACTGCGGCCTTTTTGAGCTTTAAAAAGCAGTCGGCGGAAGTGGGTCTGATGTTACATAAGGACAAAACCATGTTTTTTGTTTCAACGAACAGACTACATATATCTTTAAAGTGGTAGATGATATTGGGTACCTTGGCTCCGCCATAAACAAAAATAATAATGTCAGCTTGGAAATCAATAGACGAGTATTGACCGCAAACCGCTGCTACTATGCACTAAGCAAACGATTTAATGACAAACCGCACTCTCGAAGCACAAAGATCCAACTCTACCATATTTTGATCCTATCTATGTTGCTCTATAGCGCATAATCCTGGGCAGCGACACAAGCGCATCAATCTATTCTAGCAGTCTTCGAGAGAAAAATACTACGCAAAATATATGGATTTATCATCGTTAACAGCGAGTATCGTCGTCGAATCATCCACGAGGTGTATGAGCTGTACAACGACATCGACGTAGTCAAGTGCGTTAAAATAGAACGAATGCGCTGTCTTGGCCACGTTGTACGAATGGAAGAAAATGTTCCAGCTGAAAGGTCTTCGTCAATAAGCTCGATGGGCGGTGCAGGAAAGGGCATCCAAACCTTGTTGGATGAACCTGGTGAAAGAGCTGTTATCCACACTCGGTGTGACTAACTATCTACATTGAACAAAATGCTGAAACGCTTGGAATTCCTTTCCAAGTGCGGCTACTGTTGAATGAATTTCTGTTGCTGCTGCCAATTAAGAGGAAGAAGAAGAAGCTTATAAACCGAACGATGAAAAGAATTTCATATTCTACTACATAGATCAACAACACAAAACAAAAGAAAAGCTTATAAAACCTAATTATTTGCATTTAGAATTTACTATTTTTGCAGGAATATTTGTTTGAGGAACTGTTGAAATTTCTCCACGGATGTGTTAGACCCGCTAGGTGTTTTTATCAACTTGTGAAATATAAAGGGTCCTACCTCCAGTTTAGACAAAATTGAGTTTGTATTAAATATTATCATCAAATATAATAAACACCTTGTTTTTTGTCAAGAAGTAACTAAAAGAACACATTTTCTAATAATCTGTAAGTATATTAAAGCAAAAAGTTTCTGTATAAATCGTGATTTTCAGTGAGAATTTTAAACTTTATAATGCTAGTCTGAACAAATTGAAAACAGATTTAGGCTATTATGATTTGTGACCACTGATATAATAGTCACGGTAATAATAGGCATGTCCTAAGGCAACGCCACTGTCCAATGTTTACATAGAAAATAGTGATTTTGTTATGTATACTATCTTGAGTAACGATTTTTCCATCCTATACACTCCAGTTTTCGAAACGAGTCAACCTAATAGACTTTAAACTATGAATTAAAAATGTTAATAACACTACCATCACATTGAATCAACCATTAATTCAATTAATGTTTTCCATTGACTTAATCTTAGTTATGCACATAAATAAATCTGTTGAGCGTAATTTCAACAAATTACATTAATTAATTAATGTTTTTTCTGTTTTGTTTGCTGTGCCAACCACTATCAACTGCCATAATAAAATATCTGCAACATGAAATAATAAAATGTCAACTGCCGGCTAATGGAAATGTTACATAAGATATAAGTATGTATGAAATCAATTCAAAGCAGTTCACTTATACATAGAGTTAGCTCTGGGGCGTTACTCTAAAGCCAAATGAGCCCACAGTTTCAGATGTGACCAGATATAATAAATTTATATAGCCGCAGTATTTAATTGTCAATTAAATAAAATCTAAACTAATCCAATATGAGTGATAATGTTATGACCTCTTGGAAGCTGTGAGGTATTTGTTCAGAAGTACTTTTTCCAGTATTGCTTTTACGAACTGATCAATGTAACATGGTTAGTTTGTTCATTATAATATGTCACTGTGCAATAGCAGCAGGACTTGAAGGACTGAAAAAATGTACTATACGGCTATAACTATTTTACATTTAAAAAAAGAAAGTGGTATTAATTTTTAGCGGTTGTCAAAAAAGTTTACCCATAAAACGCGGTAAATTTTGGAAATCAGATATTGTATATATTTATCCAAAAAAACCCAAATATTTTTCAATATATTTGTATTTAGATACAGATTCGAAACAGTTAGATATCTTGAAAAATATTTGGTTTTTTTTGAGCGGTAAGGGGAAATAATATAAAAAAAAGGAATAAAAAATTTGAGAAAATTTTGACTTAGTTCATCTACTTACTCCTTTTGGGAGATTATGAAAAATAGTTTTTGTGGCTGATGTTTTTATTTCAATCTGAACCAAAAACATTTTGTTCATAATAACACAATTGGTTATCGCTAGGTGCTAGGGCCAAAATTTGGTTATAGCCCTAATGTACAAGCTATTCAGCTGTATTACGAATGTCATCATGCTTTTGCAAGTATTTTCAATCTAATTCAAAAAAATAATTAATATTTTCAATGCACAATTACAAACCATTCCACCGAATTAACAAAAATGCAATATCTCTTGCATGCCCAGCGCACCACGTCGCAGTTTTCTCCTCCTGCCAGGATTTTATTACAGCCGCCCATTCTATGTCAGACGCTGACCAGGGACTCGTTCACTCTGAGCCGACGTGCCTGGGTTTTAAGTTCCGCCCCTCACAGTTAGCCGTGCTCTGACGGGTGTCTAAGCCAGGTTTCCAGGATTCACCACGTGGAGATACTCCGTCCGCAGTAGTACCACGAATACGGAGCTCTGTCAGTACACTTGAAGTGCAATTGGCAAGGATCACTCTGGGTTTGCCAAATAAAACCGATCAGAAGCTTTACCTTGCATCACACTCCCAACGCCCGACTATTACAATTAGTGACTTCAAATCATTAGTGGATGCAATATGATCAAGTCAAAAACTAGCGGGATAAGATTGTTAGAGTGCGGCATCTGAAGTACTAGATTAGTAGGAATGGCCCTGCCTATAGAACCTAATTTGTAAAAGTGCGATATCTGAAGTACTAGATCATTAGGTGTGACCCCGTCTATTGGACGTAAAGTTACGAAATAAATACCAATGTATGTAGCATATACCAATATGCGTGATCAAGTCAAAAATGGGTGGTCCTGCCCAATTCTGTTTTCCAATAGCAATAACTGGAGGACTGTTGCACCATTCGTCTTCATATATGCTATGGAATTATTTAAGATCAGTGGTGTATGTGACCGAGATCTACGGCAGAAAATAAATCGAATACTCACGAATTGAAATATTTCTCAAATCTGCATCTATTACAATTAGAGCGACGAACATTAAACAACAGTGTAATATTAGAAATTACGAATGAGTGTGAAGGATTTTATTTCCTTGATGTACCTAAGGGAGTTGATATTGCTGATTTTGGAAAATGGTTGATCACAAAACGAATAGCGTTGGCTACTGTATCCTTCTGTATTGCGCAACCCTTTTTGAAGTTGCAAAATGGCGCAATAAATTACAAGTTTCTGAGAACCGCACATGTAATATCAAGATAAAAAATGTTGCAAACATGTCAAATCATAATGAGAGATGAGTGTACACACAAAAAATCGCTGAAACCTCTTGATGGCGCATTAAAGGAGTTAGGAAGCAATACAGGATTAAGTTATCATTCTTAAATAAATGTAACGAGAAAATATTAGGGAACTGATGTATAGCTTTTATGTATTCCAATATTACCCACGGATTTGACGTTTGATTCAACTGACTACAGTTTCCAGTTCAGTTAAAATTTGCGGTGACAATCATTCATGCTGAAGGACAGTCTATTCAAGTTTGCGGCTTGAATTTGAAAAATCCATGCTTTTTTCTATGAACAGCTTTATGTTGCATATTCACGTGTAGAAGGACCCACTGATTAACATATGTACACTCCTTTGATTCTCCCATACAAGTTTTATTATCAAAAGCATTGCAATAAATTTATGTCATTCAAAGTTCAAAGTTTTTTTGTAAAATTTCTGTGAGAATATCAAAAGAAACTAATACACAACAAAGATTTATTTCACCCAAAAAAGTTACATTTTAGTCAATACTTCTTTAGGCAGGACGAAGTCTGCCCGGTCAGCTAATTATTTATATATCTTGATTTGTGTTACTCACCAAAATTATGCTGTATATTCATATATTACGGTACGTACCTGTGAATCAAGAAAAAACAGGTATTAATTATTGTGACATTATTTTAGAAAATCTTTTGAGTAAACAAAATAATGAGCTGTTTTTAGTTTGAATACAGCTTTGTCATAAGCTAAGTTGGACGTTTTGCCAGACCTCGCAATATATTGTCTTTTAAAATTTTGTGTTATACATATCTTATGGTCGGATCTTAAGTGTGATTTATTAAAGTTTTTGTCTCGAAGAGACCAATTTCTTCGCTTCAAAAGTCGTCGACCTCAAGCACCCAGATTTAGTATCTGGCCACCAGATCTAATTTCTTTCCACACTAAATTGTGGCTAAACAACTTTCGTGAACAACTTTAAATACAATTTGAACGTGTCTAGGCACTCTAAGTAGTTCATAAAGACCACTAGAAGACCGGGTTTCGTACCTTTACGCGCTTATAAACCAGTAACGTGGTTCAAACTCAGCCGATTTTAAGTTTCTAACGAAAGAAGAGTCGTTTTGATCAGCAATTTACGTGACACCTGGAAACATGCATTTGACACCCGTCACTGCACGGCTAACTGTGAGGGGTCGAAACCTAGAACACTGTATATACCAGGTGCCTCCATCCAACTGTCGGAAGTCCTCGAAGAACACCAGGCTGACGTAACCACTTTACAGGATATCCCGTGGACGGGACACGAGTATAGCGTGCGAAATCTACTAAAGTGGCCATGCGAACAAGCAAGAGTGTGGATGTGGACTTGTGTTTGTGTTTGGCAAGAGATTGTAACACCTAGTCTCATGATTCAAACCGGTGTGTGAACGAATAGCCCCCATAAAAGTTAAAACAAAGTTTTTCCACATAACACTTATATGTGCCTATTATCCGACAGAGGAGAAAAGCGATGAGGACAAAGACGAGTTCTACGAGAGCCTAGAAAATGTATATGACCGTAGCTCGAGCCATGACATCAAAATCGTACTAGGCGATTTTAATGCTAAAATAGGCAGGGAGACCGCATTTGAGCCTACCATCGGAAAATTCAGTCTGCACACCGAAGCAATGCTGCTGCACACAGGGCAAATCTGCAGCCAATGGCATCGCGAGCTGTTCGTGAACGGCACAGAGAGAAGAGACGAGAGGTGGAAAAAGAAAGAGCTAAGGAAGGGACAGGATGAGTGCACAGTGTTGCTTCGAAGAATCCCAAAAAATATACCAGAGAGTTATGGCGAGAATGCGTGGAACTGGGTTGCCCTCCTGCAAGGACAGCGATGGTCACCTAGTGAAGGACCTGGATAGCATTCTAAAGATATGAAGAGAATATTTTAGTAATCTACTGGATACGGACATCACTCCAGAAGACCCCGCACCTATCCATGACGACGGTATTAACTGTCTTACTCCGAGCCAGAGCAAGATAAGTGTGGCAATATCCCGCCTTAACAAAAATAACAAAGCGGCTGAAGCCGATGGTCTCCCTGCTGAATTGTTTAAGGCAGGTGTGGAAAAGCTGATTAGAACATGCCTCAGCCCATAGAGAACATCTGGGTACAGGGGAGCATGCCCGGTTTTTGAAGTCTCAGTCTGTTATGTCCCATATACCGTGGAATAAGCCTATAAGGTCCTTTCAAGGTGCGCACAAGGTCCTTTCGAGCATATTTTGTGAACTTCTAAAGTCAATTGTAGAAAAACTAATTGTACATTATCAGTGCACCTTTAGGCCTGACAAATATACAACTGATCAAATATTCATTTTACGACAAATCCTGGGGAAAGCATGATCATGAAAAGCAGATCGACACCTACCACCTCTTTATAGACTACAAAGCTGCCTCCGATTCTCTGATAAGGAGTAAGTTATATGAAGCCATGTCTGTCGAATGAGCTTTGCAGAAATACCTCGGGAAACACCAAATCCTCGGTTAAGATTGGTAAGGATCACTCTGAACCATTCTACACGGAAAGAGGTCTCAGGCAGGGACAGGGTGAAAGCCTGTCCTGTACACTATTTAATATTGTTATGGAGAAGGTGATGAGAAAGGCTAGTGTCAACATGTCTGGCACCATATTCCACAAGAGATACTTGTCAATAGCATATGCCGATGATATAGACATCATTGGCTGATGCGGGATGTTACTGCAGTTTTCTCATCGCTTGAAAAGGAGTCAGCAAAAAGGGGTTTAGCGGTCAAAGAGGACCTAACAAAAATAATAATTTCGACGAACAAAAAGTCCTCTCGATGGGAACGCACCGTAACCGTTGACAATTATTGTTTTGAGGTAGTAGATGAATTTACCTACATCGGATCTTCCGTCAATAAGCAGAATAGTGTCAGCCAAGAAATCAAGCGGATAATAGTGCTCGCCAATAGATGTTTTTACGGACTTCGGCAGCACTTTATTAACACTAGCTTATCTTAAATACTAAGAAACAGCAAATTCAGCTGTTTTTTTACCCGTATAGTTGACGGCTGACGAATCGTGGTTGTTGTTGATAACGCAGATATAAAACATGGGAGTATTCGAAAGAAAAGTTCTCCGAAAATATATATGGACCTATCTGTGTCGACGGCGAGTTTCGCCATCGAATGAACCCTGAGCTGTACGAGCTTTTCCACGACATCGACATAGCTAAATGAGTCAGAATCCAACGACTATGATGGCTGGGACATGTTGCCAGGATGGATTTAAATGGTGCAGCAAGAAAGGTGTTTGAAGGCGAACCTGAAGGACGGCGCAGAGCAGGGAAGGACCTTGGAAGGACCAAGTAGTTGCCGACGTGCCACCATCTGGTAGGACTTACTGGAGAAAGCACGCAGAATATGGAAGCGTGGGGAATTCTTTAATACTTCAGGCCTCTAATTTTTGAACCACGCTCGTTAGTTGTAATGGGCCACTTAAGTATTTATTTACGTTGCATTCTAATAAAAATAATATACTGGCAAACTTAATGACTATAGCGAGTTGCGGGTATTACTCAAATGATTCATATACACACAACCCAAAGCTACGGCAGATAAATGATTACTACTGTTTATTTTTTGTCATTTCACATAATAAATGTACCTAAAAAAAAACAATACAACATAATGCTTAAACACAAAGCAAAGCTATGCAGTTGTTTATAGTTGAACTTAAATCCATTGAATGCATTTTAACTCGGTTACATTAAAATACTTTACTCATGGCTCAGTGCATCAATGACGATGATGAACAGACCCACAATGTATTTGAAGCGAGACGTAAAGGGGAGAATACGTATATTAATAATGTGATGGTATTAAGTGACAACAATGTGAAATAATTTTTATATGTCAGATAAGATCAGTCAGATTATCATTGTTTGATTGGATAAAATGTATTTTTTGTTTGGTTTTTGTGTTTTGTTAAAAGTAGAAAAAATTATAACACACTATCACACACTTTTCCTCTATTAAACAAAAAGGAGATTATAAAGATTTAGGAAATTCATGGCCATAATACCACGCACTCACCCAAATCCCCAAACATCAGAGAATTAAATTGGGTGCGGCAACCACCATCAAGTGTAATTGGTGGTCATGTGAAACGATTGAATGAATTTGTCACTCAATGAAAGCTATATGGGATAAGACGTCACAGAAAGCTATAGTTAATGTGATTACTATTATTGCCAACTGGTCACTGATAGCGCCCCACAAACATCAGCAATCAAGTTTGGAAGATGACAAAATTTTAAGAAGAGAAAAGGAAATCTCAAGTGTTTTGAACAAGATATGGATGATGGGCTTAAAATTAAAAATAATGGAATTAATAATGTGTTTATGGGGAATAACTCAGAAAAATGTTAATGCAACTAGTTGAGCATATGATGGTATATCAGAATTCGATTAAAAAATATGTTTTGGTTAAGTATTTTAGCGGTAAGTAAAGTTGAGATCCAACACAGAACATTAGGGTTAAACTTTTATGGTACCTTATTCACGCGGCAGGTGTTTCTCCCACATAAATCTTGTAAAATTGATACTTTCACAACCTTCTCACTTTGTTATCTCAAACAAAATCTTTGGTATAACATCAAATTAAAGACATTCTCACAACAAAAAGACATATTTTGAGTTTCTCATAGTAGAACTACTTACTGCTTACAAGTGGTCCATAATAAAATCGAACAGAAAAAAAAACAAACGCATAAAAATTAAATTGACATTAGCTTACTAAAACCGTTAAAATACACTTGACTTGACGAGTTAGACAATGAAAAGTACCACAATTAAAACAAAACCATCAGACATAGTTCCCTTTAAAGAAACACACAAAAAAAACCTTTTAAACTCTACTTTTAATATTAGAATAATCTCTCTTATCATCACTTTATCAATGAAATGCCCCAACGTTAAGGCACTGACAAATTGTCAAACTGAATTTGTGGTAAAACAAAAAAAAAGCGATATCAACACATCTAAGCAAACGGCCATAAAAAAGACGATTAAGCGATTTTCAACGGATTACATAAAATAAAAAGCGACGGCGTTTACAAAGGAACAACACCAACAACTGCTGCGGATCTGAGTCTGAACCATTCAAAGTGAACTCTTCACAGTGTGTGTGCGTGCCTATGTGTGTCTCTGTACATTGTATTGGGTGTGGTGGTGGGACATGTGGCACCATCACTATAGTGGAGTGGGTGCACCTTGCTGCTCTTCCATTTAGTTTATTGAGGCGCATGCAAATGAACTAAATTTTTTTGTTCGCATTTCTAAACAAAATATTGCATCTGTAGAAGCTTTTCATGGCAGAGATATACAGCAACGAGGTACATTGAGAAAAGTTAGTTCACAATCTCGCCTAGATGTTAATTATGATAATGGATTTAGATTTTCTGACCAAGGCATGGTGATTAGATCATAACGGTAAACTGGATTCGAGCCGTGTACACAGCCTTATACATATTTTTGATCGTTGGCCCACAATTGTATAGACAGCAACATTCAATTAGTTGAGCCAGTAGGCATGGCTAGGAAAAGACTAATCTAACTGGCAGGAGCTCTTCCATATCTCATTAATTGGTTGCTAAGGAATAATAATTCTATGACCACTTAGAAAATTTCAGTCGGAAAACCCGACTTACATATACCCTCACCCTCAGTAAAACATACTATTTTCAAGTATTTTGATATTATTACTTGATTTCCAATATGGGAGGAGTAGTACATTGGCATGGGAGTTAACAGACGGAGCGTGGGCAGGCTTTCATTTTTTTTCTCCAAAACTGTATCCTAATTTAGCTTTACTAACTACAGAATTTGAGCTCAATAGCGTTGGGTGTATTGGTATTATTACTCCATCTCCAAAGTGGTCAGAATGGTACATTTGTATGGAAGGTACCAGAAGGGGCGTGGCTAGACTTCCAAGTTTGCCTCAAAAACTTTATCCTGCATTATTTTTACTAAATACAGAATTTAGGCACGATCGCGTTGTTTGTAATAATAATATTAATCGATTTCTCTTAAATGGGCGGAATGGTACATTTGTATTGGAGGTACCAGAAGGGTGCAACCATGTAGCCCATTTGCAATACCGTTAGTAGTTTTGAGGAAATATTAACCCATGCGAAGTTTAAAAACAATTGGTTGCGTCTTTCGAAACTTTTTGTGGGTACCAGCCGGACAGACAGAAAGACATACAGACGGACATGGCTCAAATGACTTCAAAAGTCATGAATTGAATTTGGTTCTAAGAAACATAGAGTCTAACGTGACTACTTCTATGTGTTACACTTTTGGGTCGTATCAAATGATATATTTCCCTTCTACCCGTAGGCTGAAGGTATAAAAACCACGCTCCGACAAGCCCTGGTGCGATAAAGAATATCGCGTATTGTCTGAGAAAATGGATAGCGCATACAAGGTAAAACTGCAGTCCATTTTAAAGACTGCTGTGACGAATATAACAAAAAGAAGAGAGATGAAACGTCTTTAAGGAAGAAAAGAGAGAGTCAATATATCGAAAAGTACAGGTATAGAGGGACCGGTCATGGAATAGTGGTTAGAACACGCGATAAACAAGTAGATGTTGTTAGTTGTGAGTCTAAAAATAGAAAGCGTGTTGATTCACAACAACGCGATTAGCTATCCCATACCTCATTCATGGGGTGTAAGGGGAAATTACGTACGTAACGTTACGTTACAGTTATAGAGGTGAAGTACGAAAATTCTACCAGAAGGTTTAAAGCATAGGTTTTAGAACAGAGATCACCACTTCCAAGGGCAGAGATGGAAATCTGGTCTGGTCATCTGGGAACATTGTCCTCCACTGATTCAGCACGGCAATTACAGGGCTGATGAACAATAAAGCTGCAGCTGCCATTGGGTTGCCGGCGGCGATGGACTTACAACGTGTATGCACCAGCAGATCACCAAAAACACGATTTCGCTAAGGGCATACATGCCCGTTCCATTGGAATCTGAGTATTCCATGTCGTGTGCTTTAGAAAGGCAATCGAAGTGCGTGCACCAAATATCGCGGATTCTGTCTTTTATCCATCGCAAACAAAGTCATGTCGAGTGTGTTATGTAAAGGCCAAGTCCTGGGGAAGACCCAAGAAAGGCAGATCGACACTTATAATGTTTGTTTTTGACAGTCCGATACGACAGAAACTTTTAAATGCAATGGCTTAGTTTGGTAGCCCTGAGAAGCTCATACGACTTTGCGAGATAACACTGATTGGCACGTAGTCTTCAGTGAAAATGGGCAAACATTTTACATAAATTTCTATCAAGCGAGTATTTAGACTAGTGGTAGGCGATTGCCGAACGCCCGCACACGGCAGCACAGGCACAACAATCATTCAACATTGTTTATGTGTCTGTTTTTGTGTTGAATATGAACAAGTGTGTGAGGTGTTGCTTTTTATAACATTCAAGCAGAGACTGACTGTTTAGAATCAAACTCAAAAACTTTTGAGTACATGCGAATTGCCCATCGTGGCTGTGTGGAAGAAACCGACTAGTGCCGACCTCGCGATGATATGAAATTCATACCACTGCTTCAGGCTGTGACATTTTCAAAGGAGATCTCTTTAACATCCTAATGGAGATGATCATTTGTAAACACGACTGATACAATCTTTAATAAAATTCACTTGCTATTGGCGTATTCCGATCATGTCAGTGGCCGAAAACTGCGGAATTTAAAGTGATAAATGATTTTGTCTGCCCTAGAATCGCCGTAAAAAAAATAAAAATGTCAGCTTGGAAATCAAGATGCTGCTACACTAAGCAAGCGATATAATGACAAAGCCATCTCTCGACGAACAAAGAGAGTACAGCGCTAAAGCTTAACATATAAAATCCTGGACCATTACTGTTAAAAGCATTGACTAATTGCAAACGAAAACCGTTGGATTGGATCAAACTATTATTATGGCTGGCACTGCCCACTTCCACCAAGGCTGTAATTCATGCTGTAGTACCAACAACACATATTAAATATCAGCTTTAAACCTATTATAGTTCTATCTCATGAAGTTAAAGTATCAAGTTTTATACCACGCCCGCTGATCACAACCCGCCTACTTTTTGTTGCATCTCAAACTTTTCTGCCAGATGCATCTACACAAACATAGGGTACAATGGGCGTGGTCACGCCCACTTAACACGTCAATTGAAAAGTCCCCGGCCTACCATAGTAAAACCAGAGCTGTAAACTCAAGTACAAGTAATCATTACCTACCATGTTCGAAAGTATTTAAAAGTTAACTACAATTCTAATTACATGAGGAATTGGAATTGAAACTAAAAGTCTCAACTACACAGGTAATTGTACTTGAAAGTAATGATTCCTAATTACTTTTCAATTAGCTCAATTACTTTTTAATTACAAGGAATTGGAAGGAATTGACGGAATTGGGAGGAATTGGAAGGAATTAAGAGGAATTGCTGCAATTTGGAAAGGTATTGAAATAATTTTGAAATAAGGGGTAGAAATAGTAGTTTTCCACTAATAATTTTTAATTTCCTTATAATTAATAAAAAATTAAAACAAAATAAATTGGGAGCAATATATTTTAACATAACGGACCTTTCCAAATTGCAGCTATTCCTCTTGATTCCTTCCAATTCCTCCCAATTCCGTCAATTCCTTTCAATTCCTTGTAATTAAAAAGTAATTGAGCTAATTGAAAAGTAATTAGGAATCATTACTTTCAAGTACAATTACCTGTGTAGTTGAGACTTTTAGTTTCAATTCCAATTCCTCATGTAATTAGAATTGTAGTTAACTTTCAATTCCTTTTTAGATGTACTTGTATTTGTAATTAAGCAGTAATGAGTACAAATTGTAATGATTAGTTTACAGCTCTGAGTAAAACACACACCTCCAACTTTTCGATACCATTTTTATAGTAAGATTTGTCTTTTGCTTCAAAATAGGCGTCATCTTTGGCGATCACCTCTTCATTCGACGAAAATTTCTTTCTTTTGAGATCTGAAAATAGGAAATAGTCGCTGGGGGCCAGATCTGGAGAATACTGTGGATGCGGAAGCAATTCGAAGCCCAATACATGGATCGTTTTCACTGACTTGTTTTTGGTCAAAAGCGAGCTTGCGCGGCACCAACTTTGCACAGAGCTTTCTCATACCCAAATATTCTGGAATGATATGATTTACACATTCAGTTGATATCTTTAGAGTGCCTGCTATTTCATTCAATTTCAATTAACTGTCATTCATTTGGTGCTCATTTCACCACGTCTAAACTTAGCATACCAATCCTTGATGGTTGATTTTCCTGGAGCAGTGTCCTGAAACTTGTCATAATACCAAGTTTTTGCTTCAACTGTACTTTTTCCCTTCAAAAAGCAATATTTTATCAACACGCGCAATTCCTTTTTATGCACAATCAAAGTGCTATAATTCACAAACTAATGATCCAAAAGCTGTCAAATTTATACACGCGTCTTTTGAAGGTTAGGGCTAACTAAAAATTATATGGATTTAACACTAGTACCGCCATCTAAGTGCCAGCCCGGGAACTTTTCAATTGACCTGTTAATATATCAAAAATGGCAGTACCATTTTTCACGCACAGCTACATTCTGTGACAATTTCAAAAAGATCGGTCAAGTCGTTTTCGAATCTATATGGTACTAAAAAATCCACACAAACAAAGACAAACTCATTTTCATATATAAAGGTTTGACATTAGACCTGTCTGGGGCACGGCTCAAAGTTGTTAGATTTTGCTCAAATTTTGATCATATCATAGCGAAGTTTAATTTTCGCAGCCAACCTAACGTACATCCACACATCCAATAAAACTATACTGAATTTTGTCAACTTTCAGTATTTTTTTTTCTTTTTTTAATCAGTTTGCTTAAATAACAGTGTGATAGAACGTTCAATGTGGATTTAGGAAGCTATCAAATTCTCTCCATCTAAAGTTTTGACTTTGTTCCCTGTTTCAATCCAAATTCTTCATATTCTCTCTTTGTACATCTAATCTATGTAGAACCTGGGCGGCTCCGTCTTCAGTATACAATTTATATTTAACAAATGATTGTATATATTCAAAAGACAATCCAAAGATCACATTTTTCACAGTGATGTTGGGATTTAATTCTGAAAACTGCAAGTGAAAGTAGCCCCAAAAAGTATAAGTTCTGCATCATTCGTTTTTGCAAGTTACATGCCATAATAATTTAATATCGATTTGAAGTTAGTAAGTATCGTATAGGTGAATTTACGTGACAAATTAGGCTCTTTTGTTATATGGTGGAGTAATATTCGACGAAAATTATACGCCACGGAATACAACAGTTTTATTGTAACTGCTACAAAATAAACCCATTTCAAAATCATTTGATGAATAGAAAGGTAAAACTGTTGCTTATGTAGGGAAACGCAGTATGAACAAATTAAAGGAATTGCAATTCTTAATTTATTAAATTTGTTTCAGCTAAAGCGGACTAGTTGTTCTCGAGTAATGTCAAACAAAATAGCCTAAAACGTGACAAATTCCCCTATACGATACTTACTAATTTCAAACGGATATTAAATTCTTATGGCATGTAACTTGACAAAACGAATGATGCAGAAATTCTTCTTTTTGGTACTACTTTTACGTGCGGTTCTTAGAATTGAGTCCCAAATCAATGAGCTGAAAAATGTTGTACTGTGTTTGTTTGCACATTTCCCATGCTTTTCAGAAGGCCCCATTACAGACACATGATAAACGTTGGCCACAATAACTGCTCTCTTAAAGAAATCGTAAAATTCAACCATGTGTTGCTGTAAAGTGTGAAGTAGTAGTAGCATCGAGGGTGGATGCCACAAGTAACCTCAATATCACAGAATGCATTCTCCAGTGATCTAACAAAGGCCCAAGAATATTGTGTGGCGGTTGTAAAGTGTGACAGTCAGTGTGTGGAAACACGCTTTCAGGTTGCTTGCTTGACAGTTTGCTGCTTTATGCGCCATACGCATTCTTATTATCACATTGGCATCTGCAACGTTTGTTTGTGTGTGTGTGCTTCACTCCAAGTAATATGTACAACTACTACCTGCAGCATTTCTTTTATGTTATGCATTTTCTTTCTTCAAGACATCTTTCAAGTAAGTTCTTGTTATGTTACTGTTCTCCTCCGTTCTGTTCTGTTCTGTTCGCTACCAAACGACATCCAACAAAAGGGGGAACACATGAATGGTTGCGTGGTAGTGCCTTGAGAGCAAGTGGTGTATATTCTGACGTTTGAGTTAAGATCTTTTATTAAAAATCATGTTGCATGCAAATTAGATCACACACACACCCAAACAAATACTGCACTTGGATAGAATGCGCTTTAGCATCGACAAGTGATGCTAGTGGTCTGACGAGTTGGTTCTGCTGCGTGCGATAATTATGATGATTTGTTCAACAATTTCCTGGGGACACAGGGCACCTTTGTGTGAATTTACAATTGATGCAAGTGTGATATTATTAACAAGATCGAAATCACATAAGAACCAAGGACAATTAGTAGCGTAATGTGCAAGGTATGAGGGTGGCATTCAAATACATAGTATTATATTGCTTTATCAGAGACTGATTCAGAGTCGATGAGAAATTGAATTTGTATAATCTTAACTACGTTATAAAGAGGTCTAAAAATATGTATTCGGATATAATGTGAACTTTAGCTAAAGTACACAATAGCTATAAGAAATGTTTAATAACAAAGGATAATTTTTTTATGTTTGTAAAGGATGAGGAATTACAATTTGAATGCTTAGTAATGAGGCGCATGCAATATGTTCCGGCTCCGGAGTGGCCCAAAACAGTTCGTCACGTCAGGATTAGAAAAAATTTGTTACAATGCCACTCCCATTATATCTCACAACTTGAAGCCGCCCAACACTGCTTTATCCACATAATGTCTCAGCAAATCCTCTGCTGAAATTTCCCAAATCAACAACAACGAAAATTGCTAATTTCCTTTTAATGTATCCCCCCGAACCGAACATGCTTTTAAATGTTGATTTCATAGTTGTTTACATCGATATTTACTGCGTACAATAATAACAACACTAAAGTGTGAATATTCATCTAAAATCCTAAGTTAAACTAATACATTCATATAAAATATTCAAATTTGTCGTTCATTTGGTGGCGATGGGTGATTCGATTTGTGGCAACCATATTAAAATGCCATTAATCACTGACAAATGCCACACGGAGGCCTACAGACAGTATTAACGATGTTACATGAAATTGTCATCAGTATTTTACATAAAACTCCGATTTAAATCTCAACATAAAACTAATTTAAATGACATTAAACTGGCTGAATTGAATAGAAACGAGTGGCTGCTGGCTGGATGTCGCATAGTCGTCCGAAATCTGTGAGAGGCATTTAGGAACAATGGCCAAACGAGTGTAAATATTGGTGGCGTAGATCCAAGTGGGAGGAGTAGGAGGAGGAGGATAGTATGCAAGCCAAGCATACTACCTAGGTAATGAGTACGTACTCATGCATATGTATGATGACAATACATACTACGTATAGAGTATTTTATTGTTTTTATGTACGGCAGTGTAAGTGCAAGTATGTGTATGATTGCGTCGCGTTAGCCCATATGCCGCTGCCGAGCCAAGTACTCGAAAAAGTTGTTTGATAACGACTGTTCACAGCTTGACAATGATTATTATGGAGATTTTTATGTTTTCATTACAAAACGATAATGGCGACGACTGACGATGATGTGTTAAGGGAGTAATGGTTGCAGCGGGACGTTAGTTATGTCGTTGGTGACAATGAACTGTAAAGTGATTTAAAAAACATAACTAACAATGAAAGTGAACGAATGTCATAAGCATAAATATTGTTGAAACTAGTGAATCTCAAAGACTCAATTCGCTAACAGCGTCGGCATATCTGCTTGTGAGTTTTAGAAGTTTTAGAATATACAATGAAATACAGCCGGACGCCTTCTAGCAAGACATTTTGGTCTAATTATGAGGGATTTTGTATTTTTAATATACCTATTATTAGACCTGAAATAATTTTCTATTAGATTTAAAAAAGATAGATAGACAAATTGTAACGCATTAAAGTATCCCTAGTATCTTAAGACCACATCCGTTTTAGGTCATTTTAAGACGATTAAGCCATTTTATTCTGACTAGCTGACTGGTTGGCTGGAGGGCACGACAACCCGAGTAAACCGTCACTGATACTTATAACAAATTACCAGTGTTAAATGTTTTCTAAAATAATCTATTGTAAATTGGCAGAATAGTCCCACCAATTAAATGTATCAAATTGCTAAAAAAAAAAGCTAGTTAGGTTATCCTGCTTGCTAATAATTGCTACTACGGACTAAGCAACCGATTTAATGACCCTCTCTTGACGAATAAAAATCCTGCCATACCAGATACTGGTTCTACCTGTATTGATGTATGGTTTAGAATCCTGGGTTATGACTAGGGCGACCATTTTTCAGCACGAAAAAAACGGTTTTCAGTACTTAAAACAGCATGAAAAACCCTTGAAATAAGCACGATAGATTTTTTATTCAGCATTTATAATTTTTTTTATTTATTGAAAAACAAACAAAAAATAATTTCACATCTATTAAAGAAGTAATAAAAAATAATAAGTAAATTAACCAAATTATTCAGTCGTGTATTCATACAAAGAAAGCAATTTTTAAACCAAAAAAAAATTACTTAAAGTGAGATTATACCTTGGTCAATGTCACGATTACAATTAAGCACTAAGTGCATTTTTAAATTTTCCAAGGTGAAACTTTTACGCTGGTTTGTAAAAAAAAATTTCCTTATATAGAAAAAACACGTTCCACGTCACAGGATGAAACGGGAGCGTATTTAAAAAATGTTGATTCAGCAGGCGAATATTTTCCGATAAACGCACTTGTTGTTTTGGAATTTTTTAAAATAATATTGTTGATTTCCACAAAGCCAGGATTTCGCGCAAGAACGGCAGTCATTTTTTTAAAATAATTTTTATCAGATGTTTTTCTATAGCATGTTGAATTGATTTTACTGTTTCCAAGCTTTCATTCAATGGCAATCCGCTTGACTCAATTTTTGTGATGGCATGCCAGATGCACTTAAAGTCAATTTTTATGAAGGAAAAGTCGGATTACAAATTTTCATTAGAAAGAACCTCTTTGCTTTATCGCAATGCTTCATAATCATTTTCGTTAAACTCTTGAATGACTTCTCCTATGTCTTCTAAATAATTAGTATAATACTCCACTGCTTCCAACCACGTTCCCCATCGTGTCGTTATTGGTTTAGGTTATAGAGGCACATTAGGTTTCATTAGTTTAAATTTTTGTTTTCGATAAGGCGCCTGAAAAATATGGTAATATAACGAATCGAACGATCAAAGCTATCAATAAAAACAGGGCTATTACAAAATTTTGAACACAGGCTGTGTGTAAAATAAGAGGATAGTTTGCAAATTGAATTCTACCTGTCATATTTTTATGAACCGCAATTTAAATAAGGGCAAAAACAGCATAAAAAAGCACAAACCTTTTAAATAAGCAAGATCGCTTGAAATCGTTAAATTAAGCAGCATCAGCAATATTCAGCATGTGCTGAAATATGGTCGCCCTAGTTATGACACAAGCGGATGAATCGGTTCTGGCGGTATTCGAGAGAAAAATACTCTGTAAAATATATGGGCCCATCATTGTTAACGGAGAGTATCAACGTCGTATGAATCATGATCTGAACATGCTCCAGTCATCTTAAAAAAATTTGTCTTTCATTGTCGGCTCCCCTCGAATGTTGTTGACAGCAACTTCGTAGTATAAGTGCCGATTCAATCGGCGTGTCTAGTAGGAGCTTCTCAAACAGTGACGTTCGCATTCGTCGATAAACAAGTAGGTGCCGTTAGTTGTGAATCTAAAAATAGAAAGCGTGTTAGTTCACAACGCGAGAAGCAATCTCATACCTCATTCATGGGGTGCAAAGGGAAATTAAGTTAAGTAGTATGCCAAAGCTCAGATACTCTTCACCATTTCTAAAAATGGTGATAATGATGAGTTTGTACGATAGGTGGACGTTATTTTTGGCCTTTCATATCTATTTTTGGTCAATAATTTTTTACTGAAATGTCAAAAACCTTTTAAACACCCAAAAGAGTTTGTATGGGAGTTGGAAGTATTCTATATGCGATAGTGTTCATCTTAGAACTTAACCTACGCTTAAGATTGAATACCAAATTTAAGCTCAATAACTCTTAAACAACTCGGGGGCACAGATAGACGGACACCCTCAAAAATGGGTGTTTGTATGGAACGTGGAAGTTGTTTTTGTACTATTTTGCCCATCTAAGAACTTAAACTCCTCTTAGAGGTTGGAAGCTTGTTAACCAAATTTAAGCTCGAGTACCACTGTACTTGATTGGACAGACAGACGGATACCCCCAAAAAGGGGAGTATGTATGGGAGGTGGAAGTAGTTTTTGTCCGATCTTGCGCACTATCGCAATTAACCTACCCTTCGAAGATTTTAGTTTATATATCAAATGTTAGCTCGATATTTCTTAAAATACGGAGAGACAAATAGATGGACCCCCAAAAACATGAAATTAGTATAGCAGTACTTAACCTCCTCTTGGAGGATTGCATCTTGCGTACAAAATTTATGCTCGATAGCTTTTAATCTACGACGGTAATCGCAGAGACGAGTGATCAGGAGTGCGAACATTGACTCCGATCACTACCTCACCGCAGTTAAGGTACGCACAAGGCTATGCATGGTGAAAAACATACGTAACCAGGCACAACAAAAGCTGGGCATCGGTAAACTGCGGACCACAGAGGTAGCGGGCGCCTACGTAATGCTCCAACAACTGATGATATTACTTCGCAGTGACAATATATAGCCGATTCCATAGAACGGACTGCGAGAAGCGTATTTGGGTTCTTAAAGCCGTCTCAAGACGATTCCTGGTACAATGATGAGTGTCGCAATACCACAAGCGAGACGGCGAAACTGCAGCCAATGGCAACACGGCACAGGGAGAAGAGTCTCTTCTCTTTAGACTGAAAAAGAAGGAGCCGAAGAAGAAACAGCATTCGCTTTCGCATTCGTATAAATATATATTTCAATATTCGCATTCGCTTTCGCATTCGCAAAAAAATTTCTTAAATACAAGTAATAATGAGACTGAAGCCGACATTCAAGTGGTCACGTTTTCAGTCTCTCAAAAAAATTGTTAGCTGAATACAATAAAGAGAAAAAAAATCATATTTCAGAAGATACTATATTGTAATGGAAACGATACAGCTCGAAATACCAAAAGTTAGTACCTTTGGCACACCAGTTCTTAGCTACGCCTCCGGGAAGTGTCCCCAGCGATCAATTGTTTAGTGGAGCCGGACTTATCTATGATCCACTAAGAACTAGATTGCGAAAAAGCAGCGAAGCTTCTTTTTGTTAAACACAAATTGGCTCTACTAAACTTTGAATACTGAATACGTCAAAGTTTTCGAAAGTAAATAAAAGTATTGTTTAGTTACCTTAAAGACTGAATTTCTGAGAATTATATATATTTTTGTTTTTGTTTTACTTTGAAATAAATATTTCATGTTTAATTACTTAACTGGAATACATATTTTTATTGAAAAAGGCAGACAAAATGAATGAAACTAAAATATTCGTTTACGTAAACCATTTTTTGACATTCGCTAAACAATTTTGGAATATTCGCTTTCGCATTCGCATTCGCAAAAACCAAAAGCAAGTATTCCCATTCGCATTCGCTTTCGCAAAAAAAAAATATTACAATATTCGCTTTTGCATTCGCATTCGCTAAAGCACATTCGTTACATCCCTAATTTAAATACAGTTTGGTCACGCCAACTCGATCCAGAAGTGCCGAGTATTATCTGCGTTTTAAATTGTTTTTCCTCTTGAATTCATACTACTGACTGTAGTAAGAATGTATACTACTGAATGTAACTTCCAATAGTATATTATATAGCGGAATCTATAAAGAAATTTAAGTTTTTGTAATTGGAGCGTTTTAGTGTAGATAGAAATTTTAATATGTATATTGGGAAAAGTGGGCGTAGACAATTTTTTTTACAAATATTTAAAAAAAAAATAGTCATATCTAAATTACCTCTTACCAATGCAGAACAATTCATTTTTATTTATATAGATATATGACATATACAAAGTTTTGTTTGGCCCTTTAATTTTTCTTAATTAATCTGTCATCAGTTTTCATCAATTCATTAACTTTTTTACACACGCATTACTGGAATATACTTTATATAGGATTTTATGGTATAATCTAATTCAACAGGTATTCAATGAAATACTATGGTCACTGTGCACTCTGTAGAATATTTAGTTAGTTTAGGAGTTTCTCAACATTTACCGCGAAAAATTTTTCACTCATTCATTGAAATTCAATTAATTTCGACTGAACCCCCAATGATTCCCCGTTCAATCATTGGTATTGATTTCAATGTGAACAACAAATAGTTGAGGATGTTTATTGCTTCAAAATATTTGAAACGTTTTAACGAAATCCAGCCAGTAGTAGAGTTGTTTGCATGAATGTCAGTAATTTGTTGTTAAATACACTCGTCGAATAAACCAATTTAAATTAGTTTTTATATACGGCAAATGTTCGATTAAAGAAGATGTGCTTTGTGGTAAAATAGCTAATATGAGAAGGGATTTCGTCCCGAATGGGTGAAATGTGGCATTTTGTGAATGTTTCCGAGTTTCTGTAGTTTAATTTATTTTTGGAAATTTGATTGGTGTTGCATTGTACTGACTGACTGATGAATATGGTGTATGGTTTCGCGTAGACATTCTGTATGGATGTACATATTTAATACAACACATAGTTTGTTATAGCGTTTTAAAAAATAGACGAAAGACCTAGAGCAGATAGCTATTTAAGTTATAAACTTTAAAGTAGAATTTACTTTAAAAATAATATTGAATAACTGTTAGTACTTCGAATGAAACGATTGATGCACCTAGTAGTTTTGGACTCAGTATATACCTTTACTTTTAAATTCGGCTATGTCCGTTTGTGTGCTTGTAAATAAATGGATTAAATGCATTTCGAAGCTCTTATATTCGACCGTTTACGTTCCATAATACATAAGTAATTTCATTTTAAAATCGGCTAATATTAATACCTCAAGAGTTAAGCAATAACATTCATAGGATGAGGGTATTTATCAATCAGTTGCGTGAAATTAGGAGTAAATGTATTCAATTATTAAATTTTTATCTCATTGTTTTTACAACTCTCTCTTGCTAACTAAAAAGCTCTGCAATATTCAAGTTTTCTGTTTGACAAATGTGTCGCATTCGCATTAACGACATTTCCATCCAATTATCGAAATTGTTTCGATTATGAGACAATCTCGTCTACAAAGCAATTTGCATGTGTGTATGTACGAATGCGTTAAGATTCCAATAAATCTCAAACTTTTTAACAGTACATCCATCTCTTTACAGTTTCTGTTAACATTTTTTAAACAGCCTATAAATATGCAGGGAAACTTCAACAAAAAGCCAACAACTCAAAAGCAAGATATGCCATTCTGATTTACGATACTTTAAACATTGGAAACTGACGACCAAGAAGCTGTAGTGAAGAAAATAGAAGATGAAATCCAAAGTGCTTTACAACCAAAACAAAACGTTCATCGTTCGGACTAAAAAAAATAGAAGTTAAGCACAACTTTTTTTTTGCTTTTCATTTCAAACTTTTTATCATTCGGTCATTATTCTAACCAAGTGAACACATACATACACACACATATGCAAATGATTTAACAACATGAAACATTTACACATACCCAAAGTCAGAAATACTTGAATGTTTGTATTAGCGCCAGAGATGATAAGGTTTATAATTTGGTACTTTTCCGGATTTTATATACCGTAGCCCACATTATTAACTAGATTTTAAAGGCATTTGTAATCAACACAATATTTGGTAATATTTAGCTATTTTTAGCAAAATATGATATTTGATTATTTCCCAAAAACTTTTGTTATTATAAGAAAGTCATATAACTTTTAATTATCTCTAACTACCATTGACATTATCCATGCAACCACAATTTTAATTATATAAAATAGTGTACCAATTTTGCTCATCTTTGATTATTGTACACATGAAGGCACACGTACGAAAACATAAATAAAGACACATTCACAAGGAGAGTCTTGCAAAATAAACATTTGTTCAAGTTTTGTGTGTGGATGTGTGTGTGTGATTTCATTTTGTTTTGTTCATTTTCTTTGTGTTCTCCTCTCTGCATCTCGAAAAAATAGCTTTCTTCGAAAGAAAAATTGTTGAATTTTGAAACAAGAAATAGTCACTTAACAGGAAATTCGGTTTATATATTACATTCATACGTCTTCATCACACTTAAGCGTCAGATAAATGTACGAAGGAAAACTTATGTGCGAAAGATAAAAGAGGATTGCCAAATGTTTGTTCTAGTTAGCACGTAGCCTTGATTGCCTTTGTGTGTTAATCAATGAAAAATTTACGAAGTTTGTAAAAAGTAAATATGTGATAGAGAAAGATTAGGCTGTCAGGCAAATTAGATCGTTAAAGTATTGACTTAAAATATTCATACAAGCTTAGTGTTTAATGTTTAAAAATTAAACTAATTTATATTGAAACTTTTGCGGAGAAGACAAATATAGTTCTTACATTGAAACTTTTTCTTCTTCTTCTGCTTAAATGGCAGCAACAACAGAAATTTATCTATCAGTAGCCGCACGTCGGAAAGCATTCCAAGCGCTTCGGTCTTTTGCGCTCCTTAGATAGTTCGTCACACCAAGCTTAGTTCACAGCTCTTTCACCTCGTCCATCCATCGGAATTTTGGTCGCACCTCCCCTGCGCCTCCATCGAGTTTATTGCCAAAGACTTTTCGTGCCGGATAGTTTTCGTCCATTCGTACAAAGGGTCCAAGCCAGCGCATTCGGTCTATTTGAACGCGTTTGACTACTTCGATGTCGTTGTACAGCTCATACAACCGATGATTCATTTGATGACGGTACTCGCCGTTAACGATGGTGGGTCCAAATATTTTGCAAAGTATTTTTCTCACGCAAACTCCCAGAATAGATTGATACGCTTGTGTAATTACCCGGATTCTGCGCCGTAGAGCAAGACAGGTAGGATCAGAGTCTGGTAAAGCTGGATATTTGTTCTTCGAGAGAACGCTTTGTCGTTAAATCGACAAAGCCACATCAAAGTTATAGTTGTCAACGTTCACGCAGCGTCCTAGACGAGTGGACTCTTTGTTCGATGAAACAAATAACTTGGTTTTGCCCTCAATAATCACCAGACCCACATCCGCCGACTGCTTTTCAATGCTCGAAAAAGCCGCAGTAACATCCAGCAATCCACGTTCAATGATATTTATATCATCGGCATACGCGAGCTACCTATGACTTTTGTTGAAGATGGTACCACTCCTGTTTTCTGCAGCTTTCCCATGATCATCTCCATTACGATGTTAAAGAGATCGCTGGACAGACTACCGCCTTGTCTAAAGCCTCGCTTCGTAGAAAATGGCTCTGACAAATTTCTGCCAATTTTCACTGAAGACTTCGTGTCAGTCATAGAATTCGCAATATGCTGCCACTGTGTGTCGCGAACATCAGAACTAGGGGGACTTGTTTGGAGTAAGTGAGAGAGTTCGTTGGAGTAGGCAATGGCTACTTCGGTTGTATGCAGCTTTGTGATGTGCAGCTTCCTTTGGGTTTCATTACGAGTGTTTTTAGCACTACTTATTCGTGTGCGTACCTTGGCTGCATCTAGGTGGTAATTCGAGTCAATATTTGCACCGCGCATCACATGCACATCCATAACGCTTGAGACATGCCTTTAGTCAATTACCACGTGATCAATCTGATTTCTTGTATTTCGATCGGGATATTGTGGATATCTTTATGCCGGAATCTGGTTCTACTCACAACCATGTTTCTTGCCGACGCGAAACTAACCAGTGTGAATCCGTTATCAGAGGTGTTGTTGTGTAGACGGAATTTTCTCACTGCTGAACCAAGAGCATCTTCCCTTCCCATTTTAGCATTAACATCTCCCAGAACAATTCATGTGACATGTGTATGGCAGCGGTCATATATCTCCTCCAGGCGCTCATAGAACGCATCATTAATGTCATCGTCTTTGTCTTCCGTCGGGGCGTGTACACAAATCAGCGTTATGTAAAAATATTTCGCACGGATGCGAATAATGGCTATTCGGTCACTTACAGTATTAAACCGCGACACCAGGTGTCGAAGTCTTTTGCCGACTATGAAACCACATCCAAATTCGTGTATTTCTGCATGGCAGCTGTAAAAGATGTAGCAGTTTTTTCGTGTGCAGCTCTGCCCCGTCCATCACATGTCCTGTATGGCGGGGATGTAATCCTCGTATTTTTTGAGGACATCCGCCAGTTTGATAGAGGAACCATCTTTGTAGAGAGTTCGGACATTCCAGGTGCATGGTCCCTATTACGTTTGCGTGGTCCCCAACATTAAGGGTAAGGGGGGTTTATGTTTTTTTCTTTTCTGTGTGTTTTCATAATAATTGGTTTTGTTTAAGGTGAGTGGCTTATTAGGCCACCGCGCCCGATCCTAGTTTTGTGGGGGCTGCCAAAAGCCACTAAGAGAGCCTTTGTGTTGAGCTTTAGTAGCTTCTGATGGCTACTCCTTAAGACGCATTGGTATTAGCATGCCTTCTTGGTTACCTAACATTGTCACATTTGCTACCACTGAACGGATGTTCAATAGCATAGCCCTGAGAATACGTGATCTCTGGGACGTTGTGAGTCCTTATCCAAATTTAAGGAAATAGAGTGGCCGGTGGTAATATGATGGTTATAAAACGCGACTATCGCCCGAGAGAGATTAGGGCTCGATTCCAGTCTTAATCATACACATTTCTGTCATCGGCGGCGACCTCGATGTTGTCGGGATCATTTCAATAATGGCTGTGTCGATTTCAGAATATTTGAAAAACTTTTACTAGAGAAATGCCGATAGACTGTTCGAAAGCTTATATCTAAAACATCTACGAAGTTGTCGATCAACGGAATTTAGATGTCTGTGACGGGGTTCGAGCCCAAATCACCCGCATGCCAGTCACATGTTTCGAAAATATTGTTTTTTTTTTACTCTAGTGTTTTGGCTAAAGTTTCGGGGCTATCTATGCGATTTGAAAACTATACTATTGAATGGAAAATCTTTAGTTGGAAAATCTTTATCGAATAACTCTATCATAAGTAAAAAAAAACTTAATATCTCTTTACACCCCATGAATGAAGTATGGAATAGCTTCTCGCGATGTTTTGAATTAACACGCTTTCTATTTAGATTCACAACAAACGGCACCTACTTGTTAATCGACGAATGCGAATGTCACTGTTTGAAAAGTTCTACTAGAAATGCCGATTGACTCGACACTTATACCGCAAAGTTAATGTCGACAACATCGAGGGAGCCAGCAATGAAAGAACAATTTAGATGACTGGAGCCAGGAGTTGAACCCGGGATCTCATGCATGGTAGTCGCGTGTTCTAACCACTATGCCACGGTAATCATACATATAAACCTAAAATATACGTATCACACCTTATTTATAATAATTTATCGTGTCAAGTGCTAATTATAACTAGCTCCTATTACCTATCTCTATTTACAAAGGTATACAAATTTTTCTACGCCCAAGATATTTATTGTTTTGTTTGTGTGGAATATTTATAACATTTTTAAGAAATGAAAGCCAAGGCAAGATTTTACATTTCACATACATAGTAAACGTTGCTAGGTAGCTGTACTCTTGGTCCTTGGGGTATTTTTGAAGCCCAAAATCCCGTGTTTCTGGATTTAGTTACATACATAGCTGTACTTTTATAGATCTTTAAAAGATTTTGGAAGATGGTCCACATAGTGTTTTGTTGTACGATCTTCTAACTCTTTACGTTCTATATAAAAACTATCATATTTTGTAAATTTTTTTCCTGAAAAGATTAATTTTCCATAAAGGAATATTTTCCTTGTTAACGTCTCTTTTTGCATATTCTGTTTATCATAACTTTTTAAGTATCTGCTATTGACACGGTTATTTTTGTATTATATCCTTAACCAAGGCAAATCGGGTAAGGGCATTTACAAATTCACTTAATCTGACTGACATTTTGATACAGGTTTTTAATTATATTCTTACAAATTTTATTTACTGCCATTTTCCATTGTTTGGCCACCCATATAAGTCCAGTCCAGAATATTTTACACTGCCGTTGGCAATCCCAAAGTTAAGACAAAGAAAAAGAGTAACGACAAAAGATAAAGTGTAGTGTTGTCTAAAGTTTGACAATTAATTACAAAAGAATATGGAGTATAAAGTGAAAATTAAGTACCACACACTAGCTAATGGAATGTTCACAGTCCAAGTTGGACACTTATGAACTTAAAATAAATCCCTTTCAATATTAAAGTTCTATCTCTAAAACGTGAAAAATGTCCGATTTCCCTTTTTATGCTGTGTGCGTAGCAACAATAGGTCAGTAGTTGTTGGTTTGATAAAAACCAACTCAATTAAACAAAGACAATGTACAGAGAAGCTCTTCCACACCGTCAAGCAAGAACAATTCCATCGAATATTGCAGGAACAATGGCCCAGAATTATTGGTTAAGGAACAGTTTTATGTATACGTTTACGGGGCGCATAGCGTTGGAGTGTATAGACGGATGGTACGGTGCAAATAAGCTTCCATTGTTTGTACAAAGATGTAGTGCTGCTGCCTTTCATAGTTGGGTGTGCATAGGAATTTTCAAATGGAACCAACAAATGTCATGACTTGCGGCTGATATTCGCTATCTGTGTGAAATTGTAATTGCAATGAATGTTTTGACTATCGAAAGTCACTGCTATGCGAGGGGGCTCGTCTTAAATGGACTAGACAATGGTATAATATATATTTGCTGGGTCAGGCTTGTACAGGTAAATTTCTATATATTTATGATGTCATTTTCCAATGTTTATGTTGTCGTATTCATCCATACGAAGAGGTCTATGTGAATTTATTCTAATCACAATTCATGGTCGATTCACATATTTTGATGACTCAAAAAACTTCACAAGCATTCTAAAACAAACTGATCTTAAGCTTGACTAAAAACAAAAATTAATGTTCATAAAACAGAACGAACAAAAAACAATGACATGACGTAGAGCACGTTGGCCGCAAAGTTTAAATACTTCTTCTTCTTCTTTAATGGCAGCAACACCAGAAATTTATCTATCAGTAGCCGCAAGTAGAAAAGTATTCCAAGCGCTTCGTTCTTTTGCGCTCCGTAGATAGTTCGTCCCGCCAATCTTAGTTAACAGCTGTTTCACCTGGTCCATCCATCGGAGTTTTGGTCGCCCACTCCTGCTCCGCCCATCGAGTTTATCGCCGAATTCGTACATTCATACAACGTGTCCAAGCCAGCTCATTCGCTTGAATACGTCGATGTCGTTGTAAAGCTCATACAGCTCATGATTAATTCGACGAAGGTACTCGCCGTTAACAATAATGGGTCCAAATAATTTGCGAAGAATAGATTGATCCGCTTGTGTCATTACACAGGATTCTGCGCTGTAGAGTAAGACAGGTAGGATCAGTGTCTGGTAGAGCTGGATCTTTGTTCCTCGAGAGAGCGCTTTGTAGTTAAATCGCTTGCTTAGCGCATAGCAACAGCCGGTTTGCGATCAATACTCGTCTTTTGATTTCCAGGCTGACATAATTTATTTTTTGGTTATGGCGGAGCCAAGGTAGACAAAATCAAAGTTATAGTTGTCAACGTTAACGCATCGTCCCAGACGAGTGGACTCTGTTGAAACAAATAACTTGGTTTTGTCCTCATTAATCACCAGACCCACTTCCGCCGACTGCTTTTCAATGCTCGAAAAAGCCGCAGTAACATCTCGCAATCCACGCCCAATGATATCTATATCATCGGCATACGCTAGCAACATGTGACTTTTGTTGCAGATGGTACCATTCCTGTTTACTGCAGCCTTCCGCATGACCATCTCCATTACGATGTTAAAGAGATCGCAGGACAGACTATCGCCTTGTCTAAAGCCTCGCTTGATAGAAAATGGCTCAGTCAGTGTTTTTGCCAATTTTCACTGAAGATTTCGTGTCAGTCAGTGTCATCCCTCAAAGTCGTATTAGCTTCGCGGAGATACCAAACTCAGCCATATCATCTAACAAACTCTGTCGTATCAGACTGCCGAATGCAGATTTGTAGTCGATGAACAGATGGAAGGTGTCGATCTGCATTTCTTGGGTCATCTGTAGGATTTGTCTTAGTGTGATTATCTGGTCGGTCGTTGATGTACCAGCTCTAAAGCCACACTGATAAGGTCCAATCAGGTTCGCCAGAATGGGCTTTAGGCTTTCACATAACACACTAGACAGGACCTTGTATGCGATGGGTAAAAGGCTTATACCGCGATAGTTGGTACACATACTTGGATCGCCTTTCTTAAGCATGGGACATATGACACTCAGATTCCAATCATCGGGCATGCACTCCCTGAGCCAAGTCGTATTTATAAGCTTGTGCATGCATGTTACCAGCTCATCGCCGATGGCTTTAAAAAGCTCTGACGGTAGTCCATCGGCTCCCGAAGCTTTATTTTTTTTTTACCGTGCAATTGCCGTGCTGATCTCGTTTTAGCTCGGTGGTGGAAAGTCTAATACATCGCCGATGATTGGTGTGATTTCGTCACTTATGCTGCCTTCGGGAACGAGTAGAGACCGAAAGTGTTCCCTCCATATTTGTAGCACACTCTGAGTGTCTGTGACCAGATTTCCGTCTCTGTCTTTACAGGTGGGGATCACTGTTCCAAAACCTTTACTTTTAACCATTTGGTAGAACTTTCGGGCTTCACCTCTATCCCTGTAGTTTTCGGTATCCTGATTCTCTCTTTTCTTCCACAAACGCTTTTTCCGCCTGAACGGGCGTTTCATCTCCCTCCTTTTCTCATTATAACGCTCCGTCACCGCACTCGTCGCCATTGGCTGCAGTTATGCCTTGTATGTAGCATCCATTTCCTCTGACATTTCGCTACATTCATCATCGTACCAGGGCTTGTCTGAGCTTCGTTTTTCATAGCCCAGTACGGTCGTTGCGGCAGTTGTCATAGAATTCGCAATATGCTGCCACTGTGTGTCGGGAACATCAGAAGTAGGGGGGTTTGTTTGGAGTAATTGAGAGAGTTGGTTGGAGTAGGCATTGGTTATCTCGGTGGTATGCAGCTTTGTGATGTCTAACTTCCTGTGCGTTTGATTATCAGTGTTTTCAGCACTACTTAATCGTGTGCGTACTTTGGCTGCAACTAGGTGGTGACCCGAGTCAATATTTGCACCGCGCATCACACGCACATCCATAACGCGTGAGACATGCCTTCCATCAATTACCACGTGATCAATCTGATTTCTTGCATTTTGATCGGGAGATATCCAGGTTGCCTTGTGGATATCTTTATGAGGGAATCTGGTTCCACTCACAACCATGTTTCTTTCCGACGCGAAACTAACCAGTGTGAATCCGTTATCGGTTCGGCATAGCCGAAGATAATTACCTCACCGTCATGCCACGGGTCCTGCCATGATATGATGGTTAGAATACGCGACTACCATGCGGGAGATCCCGGGTTCGTTTCCCGCCTCTAGTCATCTACATGTTTTTTTTCATTGCGGGCCCTATCGATGTTGTCGACAGCAACTTCGCAGTATAGTGTCGAGGCAATCGGCATGTCCAATAAAAAGCTTCTCAAACAGTGACGTTCGTATTCATCGATAAACAAGTAGGTGCTGTTAGTTGTGAATCTAAAAATAGAAAGAGTGTTAATCGCAACACCGCGATAATCTACCCCATACCTCATTAATGGGGTGTTAAGGGAAATCAAGTAAAGTTTTTTATATCTTACTAGTGGGCCCGGCAATGCTTCGCTATTGCATATTATTTTAAAAAAAATGGGCGTAAAAGTGGGCGTGGTCGAAAAAAGTACCCTATAAGTCATGCCAGAGTCCCAGTTAAATGCTGTGAAAATTTCGGGAAGATCTGTCCAGAGGTTTGGTCTCCTATAAGGTACAAACAAACAAACACATAAATAAACAAATACACATTCCATTTTATATATATCGATTGATTGTCAAAATTTGCTGTTGGCAGGGTTTTGAATTAAATGTTTTTAGCATACTTATACCTTCATAACTTTTCGTTAAGCAGACTTTCACCAAACACTTCGCATTTTGTTCTTCGTATGTTTGTATTCCCAAAATATATACATAACTATGCTATTGTGTACATTGGTTACACTTGCCACGGTTCTTTCTTGACCTTCTACCAATTTGCTTTAACCCGAATACCTGAACAACTGGCTATAGCGTTAACTTTGATGGCGTCGAACATATACGCGTAGCGGGTTGTATACATCAATTGACGCAATGATGTTTTATGCCTACGCTTAAGTGGGCAAATTGCAAATTACTGCGCATCAGGGCCAATGATGGCGGTGATGGGGAAAAATCCACAACAAGCCCCGCAAATGGCTTGGATTCGTCGACAGATGGGTTAAATGTATAAATCTACATTTTGTACGAAAATATTCCTTAGAAAATTATACTCGAGGTGTTCTAAGACAAAATATCTGTTTAAATAACATTAGTTTCTTACATAATTATTTGTCGCCCTTTTGCAATCTTTTGCAAACGGCCTTATATTCTAAAATTGTATACATTTCTTCATATTTGACTAAATATCTGATGTGTACTATTTTTAGCATGACTTTTAAACTGTTTGTACAAACACAAAGACAATTCAGTATTGTGCCAATAAAATTAATATCAAAAAAAAATAAATTCAAAATTTATTTTATGTTAATGCAGTCAAATCAAAATAATACACCGGCATCAGCGAAAACATCCAAAGTTCTTGATTTATTTGTTATAAAAAATATACCACCGGTTTCCCCACAGACGTAGCACTTAAAATAAAATAAATAATCCTAAGATCAATAGGCAATAGAAAAAAAGGTTTGCCAATTCATTTGTTTTGTATCGCTTAAAATAAAAGGTCATCATATTCTTCTAACTTCACGTAAAATATTCCTAAACTCAGCTAATATTGATGATATAAATCATAAGATGTTTTTAATAAAGCCCGACAACTCAAACGTATGCATGAATGTATAACAACAGCCACCTAAAGTATTCATAACACTTTATTAAATAAAACTTAAGAATTTATCTGTTTTGACTTGAAAGGTTATGGAAAACATAAACATAACTACATACAAATGCAAAAACACCATCCCACACATAAATGCCACATGAGTACAAATACAAGGTCCTTGCTAAAGGATATAACTCATAACGGGAAAACTACATACATCCGATGATGTTGTTGTTTTGCTGTTGACGTCTATGTTGTTCGGTGGCGCGGTTAAGTTAACATAACGCATCGATATGCGGTCATGTGGCAATAAAGGCAAACAATAACAACAAAAACGCGTAAGCACTTTCATTGTCGGTCTTTAAGTGTTTTCATGCATGCTTCTTTAGCACATCATGCATATTTATTGTTTCGAATGAAAACTATAGCTCAGTTATTCAAAGTGTTTTTATTTCCGGTGATTATGGGTTATGACTTAATTTTCATTCATATAATGCGCACGGAAAATAATTATTACAGCCGGCACCATATTATGCTGCCAGGCATGCGTTTGCATGTGCATTAGGCGTTATGTAATTTATAAGCAGAAGAAATTAATAAGGAAATAAGGAGTTATTAAAGTTTTCTTATAGTAAATGGCCAAGAATTCCAATATATGGGCATTTTCTGTTATATTGTGACCTGCGTAATCGAAGATGATGTGCGTATTTTGTGTTGGATTTTTTGGCTGAATAACATTTTAAATTCAAAACTGTGAAGAAGAACCAATTAGACACATCCAAATAAGAAGAAGGCAATGGAAATGTATTGAACACATGCTTCGTAAATCATAAGAAAGCCCATCTAGAGCAGCGACACATGGCCTTAAAAATAATTAAGAAATCAAATACTTCATGGTAAGACATTAAGAAAATATTGTTATGCATTTTGTCGATAAACAAGCAGGTCGGCACCTGTGATTGTTGTGAATCTTAAAATAGAAAGCGTGTTAACTCACAACATCGCGAGAAGCGATACCTGATTCATGGGGTGGTAAGGGTAATTAATGAAATCAATGCAATTTGGTAGAAAGATAGTGTACTATATGGAAATTACCGTAGGCTTTAAATTCTTTTAATTTTTGATCCTAGGAGGAGGGAGGAGTGGGCGTGGCAAAACTGTATTTTAGCCATAAAGATATAAAATTTAACACGCAGATAGATCTCGACACTTCCAGTTTTAATTTGCAGACGAAAATTTTATTTTCAATCAGTTGGCAGAGGGGGCATGGCAAAACTGTATTTAGCCAGAGAGAGATAATATTTGGAACACATATAACACAGTGCAACATTTCTAAGGTCATCGTCTGGTGCCGCCTTCATTCCCAGATATTTTTTAAGTATATACCGAGACTAAAAAAATACCCAAAGGATTTGGCCCCATTACATCGAAACATTTTTTTATGGATACTCCAATATTTTCACCCCAACACGATTTTTTTATAATTTTTACGGAGTCCATATTTTATTACCTGTTCGAAAATTTTTCTTTTTGTCTTCGGCAAAGTTGTAGATCTAAACCAGAGCAAAAAAAGTGTCAAATAGACCGACCCAAAAAAATTGCATCCAGTTCATGAAAATTGCAAAAATATGGGAAAAAAGAATATTTTTTCATGATGTTTTCCACACAAAATTTATTTCGTTGTACTCCGTGGCGTATGATTTATGTGGAATATTACTTATTATAATCATAATTTTATGATAAAAATATCAGGAAAAAATTTTTTCCCATATTTTTACAATTTTCATGCACTAGATGCAATTTTTTTGGGTCGGTCTATTTGAGACTTTTTTTGCTCTGGTTTAGGTCTACAACTTTGCCCAAGACGAAAAGAAAAAATTTCGAACAGTTTATGAAATATGGACTCCCTAAAAATGGCCAAAAAATCGTATAGGGGAGAAAATATTGGAGTATCCATAAAAAAATGTTTCGATGTAATGGGGCCAAATCCTTTGGGGATTTTTTTAGTCTCGGTATATACTTCTAAAAAAAAAAAAAACTGGGTACGAAGGCGGCACCAATTTATGTGTTGCACTGTGTAATATTGGACAACAAGAATATTAATTTACAGATAAAATTTAAATTTTGGATCGGTGGGCAGAGTGGGCGTGGCAAAACTGTATTTTAGCCATACAGAGATAAAATTTGAAACACAGGTAGTACACGGCAACAGAAATATGAATATGCAGACGATATTTTCATTTTGGGTCAAAGGGCGTAGGTGGCTTGACAAAAACTGTATTTTAGCCCTAGAGATATAAAATTTGGTTCACAGATAATACTTAACAACATGGATATGAATATAAAGACGAAATTCAAGTTTTAGATCAAACTTGAATTAGCCCCTGAAAGATACAATTTGACACCCAAATAGTACACAGCAACACGAATATGAAAATGCAAACGACATTTTACTATTGAAACAGTAGGCGGAGTGGTCGTGAGCAAACTGTATTTTAGCTCCAGAGAAATAAAATTTTGTAAACAGATACTACACGTCATTTCAAGTTCAAATTTTGCATACGAAATTGTTATTTTCAATCAGTGGGCAGAGTAGGCGTTGCAAAACTGTATTTTAGCCCTAGAGCGATAATATTTGCTAAACAGATAATATTTGATACCAAAAACTTCAATTTAATTTATTATTGGGGTATTTACATACATACATACATAAGTGGCCAATTACAATTTACGAAACGTAGTTCATAAATTTGAGGCCCGAAGTAATAAAGAATTCCGCACGCTTCGGTCTCCTGCGTGTGTTCTCCAGTTAGTCCTACCAGATGATGGCACATCGCATACCACTTGGTCCTTCCAACGGAGTTTGGGTCTCCCTGGTCTGCGCCGTCCTTCAGGTTCGCCTTCAAACACCTTTCTCTCTGGAGCATTTATATCCATCCTGGCAACATGTCCCAGCCATCGAAGTCGTTGGATTCTGACTCTTTTAGCTACGTCGATGACGTGGTAAAGCTCATACAGCTCATGGTTCATCCGATGGCGAAACTCGCCTTCGACACAGATAGGTCCATATATTTTTCGGAGTACTTTTCTCTCGAATACTCCCAGGTTTTGTATGTCCGTTGTAGTAAGCACCCATGATTCGGCAGCATACAACAGAACAGGTAAGATAAGCCCCTGGTATAGCTGTTTCTTAGTATTCCGAGAGAAGGTGGTGTTACTAAAGTGCTGCAGAAGTCCGTAGAAACATCTATTGGCTAGCACTATTCTCCGTTTAATTTCTTGGCTGACATTATTTTTCTTGTTGACGGAAGATCCGAGGTAGGTAAATTCGTCGACTACCTCAAAACAATAATTGTCAACGTTCACGGTGCGTCCCCATCGAGAGGACTCTTTGTTCGTCGAAATCATTATTTTTGTTTTGTCCTCGTTGACCGCTAAACCCATTTTTGCTGACTCCTTTTCTAGTGATGAGAAAACTGCAGTAACATCCCGCAGATTTCGGCCAATGATGTCTACATCATCGGCATAGGCTAGTGGCATGAGGCTCTTGTGGAATATGGTGCCAGACTTGTTGACACCAGCCTTTCTCATCCACTTCTCCATTACTATATTAAATAGTGTACAGGACAGGCTATCGCCCTGCCTGAGACCTCCTTCCGTGTTGAATGGTTCAGACTGATCCTTACCAATCTTAACCGAGGATTTGGTGTTGTCTAAGGTACATTTGCAAAGTCGAATCAGCTTTGCAGGAATACCAAACTCAGACATGGCCTCATAAAGCCTATTCCTTATCGGAGAGTCGAAGGCAGCTTTGTAGTCGACAAAGAGGTGGTAGGTGTCGATCTGCTTTTCATGGGTTTTTTCCAGGATTTGTCGTAAGGTGAATATTTGATCCGTCGTAGATTTGCCAGGTCTAAAGCCGCACTGATATGGTCCAATTAGTTTTTCTACAATTGGCTTTAGACGTTCACACAATATGCTTGAAAGGACCTTGTACGCAATTGGTAATAGGCTAATTCCACGGTAGTTCTTACATTCACTACGATCTCCTTTCTTGTATATGGGACATAACAGACTGAGACTATAATCCCCGGGCATGGTCTCCTCTTGCCAGATGTTCTCCATGAGCTGATGCATGCTCCTAATCAGCTCCTCCCCGCCAGCCTTAAACAATTCAGCAGGGAGACCATCGGCTCCAGCAGCTTTGTTGTTTTAAAGGTGGGAGATTGCCATACGTATCTCGCTCTGGCTCGGAGGCGGACAGTAAACACCATCGTCATGGATTGGAGCGGGGTCTTCAGGGGTGGTGTCTGCATCTAATAAATTTTTAAAATGATTTCTCCATATCCTCAGAACGTTATCCGGGTCCGTCACTAGCTGACCATCGCTGTCCTTGCAGAAGGGTAACCCTGTTCCACGCATTCTCGCCTTAACCCTCTTGTAGAATTTTCGGGCTTCCCCTCTGCTTCGGAGCAACTCTGTGCACTCATCCTGCCTTTTCTTCAGCTCCTTCTTTTTCCGTCTAAAAAGACGAGTTGCCTCTCGTCTCTTCTTCCTGTGCCGTTCACGAACATCTCGCGTTGCCATTGGCTCCAGTTTCGCACTGTATGCAGCAACAGTCTCTCTCGTGGCATTCACGACATTCACCATCGTACCAGGCATCTTCTTGCGACGGCTTTGGGTACCCAAGTACGCTTCTCGCAGCCCGTTCTAAGGAGTCGGCTATATTTTGCCACTGCGAGGTTATATTGTCAGGGGTATTTAGTACCATTAAATGTACCAAAAAGTACTTTTAATGTATCAAAAAGTACTATTATTCTACAAAATGTATATTTATTGTACCAAGAAGTACATTTATGGTATCAAAAAGTACTTCATTGGTACCAAAAAGTAAAATTTTTTGTACTAAAATGTAAAATTCATTGAAAATTTTTGTGATTCATTTTCGAAGAGCGCCAAAATAGGATTGAGGTTCCACAGTTACTCTGTATGTCTCGTTTTCATACCGTTAAATTTTCGCACCAATAAGGCGTGGATCCTATGCAAATCGCCTATAGGTAGACAGGTGTACGATTATCAAACTTGTTATCTTAGGACGCCATAAACTGGTTTCCTCTTCTCCCTCAGCTTGCAACTTCTACAACTCGTTGTTTGGAAGTCTTAGCCTCTTTGCGTGTTGGCACGTCTGCCTGTAACCAGCAAAGATGTTCCTTAAATCGAATCTAGACAGGTTTAACCGAAATCGTGTCCTCTTCATGTAGACCAAATCTGCAAGAGGGATCTTTGTCCCATCATTCCTTAGCAAAAAGTTTGAAATTCTGCGCAAGAAGTTGTGTCTCTCTTTCTAAGAAGAACACCAATGTCAATGTTCTTAGTTACCATATATGTCCCCATGTTGTGGAACCCAAGTGATGTTAACCAATATTTGCTGTAGAGATGACCGGTATTCTTGAGCAATTCACGAAGTGTTGTACACATTCTTGAAGCATCATACCAGTATGTAAATAAATATTACAACCCAATATTATATGATACTGAATTTGTTTTGCACCTATTTTAATGGTCATTACTTAGACCTGAACTATGCTAATGTTATCTGGTAGCTGTATTTCCGTAATGTTTTTCACGGCTGTCTCAATCTTTTTAACTAAAGTTGAAACCAAAAAAAAATGGGGCTGTTTTAAATTAGAAAATATTGCACGAAAATAATTTAAGATCGATAGTTTCGTAGTTTGTACTTATCCACGGTTGTAAATTCAACTTTTTCGAAAAGAGTCTATAGTTTACGCTTTTCCTCAATTTTGATCCGTCTGTGAAAATATGGATGACATCAAACCCGCAACGAAAACAGAACATATTTGTGTACTGTATAATTTGTATGACACCTTACATTGATTACATCTAAAATTGTATACCTTCGTGATGTCTAAACCCGCCTCTTCGCCTCAATGTTTGCGGGTAAGTTGAAGCAGTTATAGATGCCCTTGTCATCATGGTTGCCACCAGCCTCATAATGCGTTCAAACTTTAATTGTTGGTTAACATTCTCTAGCACCGGCCAACAAACTACAGATCGATAAAATAAGATTGTTTTATTAAGAAATTCGTATAACCTGTTAACATTTTTGATTACCGATTACCTAGTTGAGGATGATTGCCTTTTTTCTGCAGTAAAGCGCCGTTGCCTCTTTGCTTATCCTGGCCTCAGTATTCAGAGTACAGTTTAGTATATTTTCTCATATTAGTCCAAGCTATTTGGCATTATCAGAAAGTGTATGTACGACTCCATTTAGACTGGTTTTTGGTAAATAAAAGGATTTTGTAACTCCTAGTAAGTAGCACGAGTTCCGATTTGCTCGGGTTTACTTAAACCCAGAGCCCTCAGTTGTGCCACCATTTTAGTAGAACTTTTAGTGCAGATTACAAAATCTCAAAAAGCAATTAAGGATCCTTGCTACTAACAATTAAAGCCAGGTCATTCGCATACACACGCATCTGTGCAGCACATTTTGTCCATCGCATTTAGAAGATATTGTTGTTGTTAAAATTTCAGAGTAAAGTAGAGAGTACCCCTGGCCACAAATAAATACTGGTTTAGGCTCAGAACACGCGACTACCATGCGAGAGATCACAGGTTCAACTCCTGGCTCCAGTCATCTTAAAAGAAAAATTTTCTTTCATTGCTGGCTCCCCTCTAATGTTATCGACAGCAACTTCGCAGTATTAGTGTCGAGTCAATCGGCATGTCTAGTAAAAGCTTCTCAAACAGTGACGTTCGAATTCGTCGATAAACAAGTAGGTGCCGTTAGTTGTGAATCTAAAAATAGAAAGCGTGCTAATTCACAACAACGCAAGAAGCTATCCCATACTTCATTCATGGAGTGTAAAGGGAAATTAAGTTTAAGTAAGTTAGGCTGAGAAATTTTTTTACAACAAACCATCAAATTATACAACTTTGCAGCTTGACATTCTATAGGGTACAACAATACATACAAACAACAACATCTTTATCCAAGGCAAAATGCAGTCAAGTGTAAAAATAAAAGCAGACAAAAAAAACAAACTCCTAGAATACCATGGATTTCTACGCGAAAGGAAACAATAAATGCGAGTTCCTCTCAAGTGGAAATCACATATATATATATTTAACCACAAAAATAAATAAAAGTGGCGTATACGCACATAAGAATTTTCTACGGCATTGGGTGAAAAATGAAACGACACGTTTCCCCTGTATTTTGCATGCATTTTCATGCTAAAGAAACAACATCGTAAAATAAAATATTGATGATTTCGCACTTTTGATTTTACGTAATCCATATGCATACGCACGCCACAACAAAAAACAAATACAAAAACTTTCGTTATTCTCCATCGAAAACAAAAACAGTTAAAATCTTTTATAATTTGTTTTTTTTCCAGCAATATTAACTTTAGCTAACTAAAGCCAGCAAAAAAATTTAAAAAAACTGCTGACAATTTTTCAGCCAGGTAAATACCTACATATAAATTCAATTTAAAATCGGTTTTCTATGAATTCGCAAGAAATTATGTTTTGCTGCTCTAACAACCAAGCGAAAAATTAGTTTTTTCCAATTTTTTTTTAGTACTGGCCAATTTTGTGTGTAAATTTATATATATAAATTGATGTAGATTAACATACTCTTCGAAGTGTGATGGAATTAGGAAATAAAAAAAAAACAACATTGTAGGCAAAACATGTAAATAACATTTACGTTATGTTATCACATTGAAATTGAAAATTTGCACAACTTTCGTAGGTAGTTAGAGCTAAAGTCCACATAATGTGTGTTCGTTATAGGTAACATTTATGTAATTTAAATTCTACAAAATTATGATGAAATTGCGGTAGGTAGATTGTGCTTTTAACAGGTCAAGTGTGTGAACATTTAAGTAGATAGCGACGTAGATAAACATATATGTCAAATTGCACAGCACTTGGAATTTAACATCAATTTAAAGCATATTCTTTGCCTTAATTTATGTAAGAGACCAACAATTTTAAATGGGTATATTGATATTATTACTTCATCTCTAAAGTGGACGGAAAGGTACATTTGTATGGGAGGTACCATAATGGGCGTGTCTAGACTTCCAATATTTTTTCCAAAACTTTATCCTGTTATAACTTAACAAAATACATAATTTGGGCACGATCGTGTCGAGTATATTGATAATATAACTCCATCTCTAAAGTGAGCGGAGTGGTACATTTGTATGGGACGTACCAGAAGGGGGGTGTCTAGACTTCTAGATTTTTTCTCCAAAACTTTATCCTGCTTGAACTTTAATAAATACAAAATTTGGGCACGATCGCGTTAGTTCTATAAATAATATTAATCGATTTCTAAATTGGGCGGTACCAGATGTACATAGGAGGTACCAGATGGGGCGTGACTAGACTTCCAGTTTTTTTTCTCAAAAACTGTATCCTGATATAGCTTTGCTAAAATTAAGAATTTGGGTACGATCGCCTAACAAAATACATAATTTTGGCACGATCGTGTCGAGTGTATTGATATTATAACTCCATTTCTAAAGTGGGCGGAGTGGTACTTTTGTTTGGGAAGTACCAGAAGGGGCGTGGCTAGACTTTAAATTTTGTTTTTCCAAAACTTGATCCTGTTATAGCTTTACTAAATATAGAATTTGGGAACGATCAGATCGATGTATTGATATTATTACTCGATTTCTAAAGTGGGCGGAATTGTACATTTTTATGGAAGGTACCAGAAGGGGCGTGGTCATGTAGCCCATTTTCAATACCGTAAGTAGTTTTGGGGAAATATTAACTCGTGCAAAATTTCAAAACATTTGGTTGCGTCTTTCGAAAGTTATCGTGCGAATCAGCCGGACAGGCAGACAGGCGGACATGGCTCAAACGGTTTAAAAAGTCTTGAATCGAATTTGGTTCAAAGAACCCTAGGGTCTAAAGTCACTCCTTCTATGTGTTACACTTTTGGGTCGTATCAAATGATATATACCCTCATCCCTAAGGGTGATAGTATAAATAGACCTCGACATCTGGTCTCGCGGTTTTTACGCTGTAAGTGACCGAATAGCTACTATTCGCATCAAGGCGAAATATTTTTACATGACGCTGATTTGTGTGCACACCCCGACGGATGACAAAGATGAGGATATTAAAAATGCATTCTATGAGCAGTGCATTGAGCACCTAAAGGAAATATATGACCGCTGCTCTGTTCATGACATTAAAATTGTTTTGGGAGATTTTAATGCTAAAATAGTAAGGGACGATGCTCCTGGCTCAGCAGTCGTAAAATTCAGTTAGCACATCAACAACTCTGATAACGGATTCTCAGACTAGTAAGCTTCGCGTCGACAAGAAATATGTTAGTGATAACTACGAGGCAACCTGGATATCCGCTGATCAAAATACACGATACTAGATTTATCACTTGGTAATTGATGGAAGGCCTGTCTCAAGCGTTATGGACGTACGTGTAATGCGCGGTGCAACTGTTGACTCAGATCACCTTCTAGTTACAGCCAAGGTACTCACATGATTAAGCAGTGCAAAAAAGTCTTGTAACCAAACGCAAAGAAATCTAGACATCACAAAGCTGCATACCCCCGAGATACCCATGCCTACTCCAACCAACTCTCTCAATTACTTCGAACCAACGCCCTAATTCTGATGTTCCCGACACCTAATGGCAGCCAATTGCGAATTCTATGACCACTGCCGCAACGACCTTACTGGGTAATGGAAAAACAAGACTCAGACTAGCCGTGAGACGATGACGAATGTAGCCAAATGTCTGAAGAACAAAATGTGCAAACATGCAGCCAATGGCAACGCGTCCACTGGCGGAACGTTATAATGAGAATTAGAGGTAGATGAAACTCCTATTATGGCGAAAAAATAGTCTATGGAAGAAAAGAGAGAGCCAGAATATCGAAAATTACAGGGATAGAGGTGAAGCCCGAAAGTTATACCAAAAGGTGAAAAGCAAAAGTTTTGGACCAGAGATCCCCACCAGTAAGGACGGAGACGGAAATCTGGTCACTGACATTCAGAATGTGCTACGAATATGGAGGAAACATTTTTAATCTCGTTCCTGAAGGCAGTATAAGTGAAGAAAACACGCCAATGATCGATGAAGAAGTAGACTGTCCACCATCGAACCAAAACGAGATCAGCACGTCAGTTGCACGGCTTACAAATAACAAAGCTGCGGGGGCCGATGGACTGCCGGCAAAGCTTTTTGAAGCCGGCGACGATGAGCTGGCAACATGAATGCACTAGGTCATAAGCACGATTTGTCTTAAGGAATTCATTCCCAGTGTTGTATGTCCTGTGCTTGAGAAAGGCGATCCAAGTCTGTGTATCATCTATCGCGGGATTAGTCTTTTACCCATCGCATACAAGTAGGGTGTTCAAAACCGAAACCGAAAAACCGTAAACCGGTTTTTTTATTTAAAACCGTATGCCGGTTTATGCAAAAATGCCGTTTTCGAATAACCGGTTTAACCGAGTTTTTTCCTTCGGGTACTCGGTTTTTTTTTAAATTAGTTTGAAATTGAATTTTAAAATTTTACAAAGCTTTTAAAGCCTTCTTGGTTATTAAATGTAAAAAGATTTTTCCAAATTATGTATTTTGAAATTGAGGTTTAAAATTTTACAAAGCTTCTAAAAACATTCTTGTTTATAAAATGTAAAAAGATTTGTCGAAATTAATTTGAAATTGAATTTTAATACTTTAAAAAGCTTTTAAAAACATTCTCGTTTACAAACATTGAATACCCTAATTATATGTATTAGGACCGGAAAATATCCTACAAGCTAATCTTCTAAAAAGGCGGAAACGACGGAATTTGCTAACGAGCTTTTTAAAAAACTTTATCCTGCAATTTCCCCAACAACGGCAGAGTCTAGTAACAGTTCAGATTGTGAGATGGGGGAAGCTCCTAATGGTAGTCTTTGCAACGATTTAAACAGGACAATAAATAACATCCAAAATCCACCAGTGAAAACAAATTGCAATGACACAAGCCTATATGATGATTTCAACTATTTCGATTGATTTAATAAAGAACAGAAAAGCTCAACGTCCTTCTAAACACTCTTTTGTCAATAAATCCTACTTCCACAATAAGTGATCGCATGTTTTCTGTATCCAGCTTTATAAAAACGAAACAGAAGAATTGACTCAAAAGTCAATTTTCTAGTATATTGATATCATTACTCGATTTCTAAAGTGGGCGAAGTGGTACATTTGTATGGGATGTACCAGAAGGGGCGTGGATAGACTTAAAGTTTTTTTCTTCAAACTTAATCCTGATTTAGCTTTAATAAATACAGAATTTGGACACGATCACGGTGGGTGTATTGATATTACTACTCCATATCTGAAGTGGGCGGAATGGTGCATTTGTATGGGACGTACCAGCAGGTATGTGGCTAGGCTTCCAAATTGGTTCTTTAAAATTGTATGCTGTTTGAGCCCTACGAAAAACAGAATTTGGTCACGATCAGGTTGGACCTATTAATAATATTAATCGATTTCTAAAGTGGGTGTTACCTGATGGGTATGGGAGGTACCAGATGGGGCGTAGCTAGACTTCCAGTTTTTTCTCCAAAACTTTGTCCTGCTATTGTTTTACTAAATGTAGGATTTGGGCACGATCGCATTGGGTGTATTTATATTACATACAAAAAAAATTCATTTTGTTAAACCAAATTATTTTTTTTTATAAATATTTTTAACTTTTTAGCAAAAAACCGAAAAAACCGGTTAAACCGGTTTTCTTTCAAATGCTGTATTTGAAATCCGATTTTTCTAAAAAATCAATTTTTCGAATAACTCGGAAACCGGGTTTCTAAAAAAAGGAGGTATTTGAACACTCTACATACAAGGTTCTGTCTAGTGTGTTATATGAAAGACTAAAACCATTTTACCCATCGCATACAAGGTCCTGTCTAGTGTGTTATATGAAAGACTAAAACCATTTAAGCGGAACTGACTGGACCTTATCGGTGTGGCTTTAGACCTAGTAAATCCACGACCGCTCAGATATTTTCACTGCGAAAAATCCTGGAGAAGACCCAAGAAATGCAGATCAGTCGATCCACCAACTGTTTACCGACTAAAAAGCTGCATTCGACAGTCGGATATGACAGAAACTATTAGATGATATGGCTGAGTTTGGTATCCCCGTGAAGCTAATACGACTTTGCGGGATGACATTGACTGGCGCAAAGTCTTCATTGAAAAAAGGCACAAATTTAAGAGAGCCATTTTCTACCAAGTGAGCCTTCAGACAAGGCGATAGTCTGTCATGCGATCTCTTTAACGTCATAATGGATATGATCATGCGGAAGGCAGCAGTTAACACGACTGGCACCATCTTTAACAAAAGCCACATGCTGCTCGAGTATGCCGATATTATAGACATCATTGGCCGCTGCTGAGGGAAGTTACTGCTGCCTTTTCGATCAATGACAAGCAGTCGGCAGAAGTGGGCTTGTGGATTAAATGGCAAATCGCTGCTACTATGCGCTGAGCAAGCTTTATAATGATAAAGCCCTCTCTCGACGCACGAAGATAAAACTCTACCAGACACTGATCCCACCCATGTCTTGCTCTACAGCGCAGAATTCTGGGTAATGACGCAGGCGGATCAATCTATTCTGAGAGTTTTCGAGAGAAAAGTACTATGCAAAATAGTTGGACCCATCATCGGTAACGGCGAGTATCGTTGTCGAATGAATCATGAGCTGTATGAACGGTACAACGACATCGACATAGTCAAGCGCGTTCAAATAGGCCGAATGCCCTGGCTTGGACACGTTGTACGAATGAACGAAAATGTTCCGGCTTGAAAAATTTTCGGCAATTAACTCGATGGGCGGTGCAGAAAGGGCCGACCAAAACTTCGTTAGATGGACCAGGTGAAAGAGTTGTTATCTAAGCTTAGTGTGACGAACTATCGACGGTGCTCAAAATACCGAAGAGCTTGGAATACTTTTCTACGTGCGGCTACTGATGAAAAATTTCTGTTGTTGCTACCATTAAAAAAGAAGAATAATAGATCCTAGAAAATAAGTGTTTCATCATTGTTTTGTACGTTACCCAGCCATATAAAATGGTGGCGGGTTTGATGATTCATACTATACCGTTTTTGGATGCGCTGTTGCCTTAACCTTAAAATCACCCATAGTTAGGCTTTTTTGAGGTTATGTTAAAAACATGACGTGTTTGGTATAAACTGACTTCGGAGTCGGAGTTCAGCGACCCCAAAAACACATAGCATTCATGGTCTGCCCTTAAGCTCAACTTCTACAACTTTTGAGTTGCCCCCGAAATTTTCATGACATTCTTTAAATTACTCCAGGCATACCAGCTAAAGCAATATAGCCTCCCTTGTTTATGTATATGCATTAACATTCAGTTCATTTAGAATAGAAACTACTTATACATAGCAATTACATTAACCTGCCTCACGATGTAATTTAAGGAATGTCATCTACAAAAATTACAGTAAAATTACACCCACTCCAATTGGTGGTACTTCTTCAGACACATCATAGTGCTGTTGACACTTGGCTGTTGATTATACGCCAGCATTATCAAAAGACTTTACGCTCTGTGTACCAGAAATGCCATCGAACTCAATGTAGAAAAAAAAACGAAGAAATATTTTTTGGCATAAACTTGAAGAATACACAACCACCAATAGACAGTGCAAAAAAGAGCAAAGAAGAAATCTTCTTTTAATATTATCTTCGTCGTAAGGGGACACAAAATGTGCAGTCAGGTAATAATTTCTTAAAGTTAACAACCAAGTAATTTATAGCTCTGCGCTGGAATAAGTTAGCAATTTTTCGTTTTGTCTGTAATCTTAGGAAGAAAATGTCATTTATGTTAAGTGGTTTATGGCCGAATTCGTTGTATTTTTTTTTGTTCTTTGAGTTTGCTGGTTTAAGAACTTATTTAAGGATTGTCTGTCTGTACGATCAATAAAGATATTATCACTTCAATGCCAACTATTTGTGGATTTAAATAATATAGAATAATGCCCTTGGTTTAGTTTGTTGGCGCTTTAGATTTCATTAAAAACAAGTTAGGAGGCATTATTCTTGCGATAAATTATAATACTGTAATAAGGTGTAGGTTTTAAGATTGGTATATGTTAATAACTGGCATACATAATAATATGGCTGATACCATTTTGAGTAGTGGAGTAATTGGCATAAGCCTGGAAAAAACTTTTTAAAAAAGCTTATACTGCTTATTAGGGAAACAAACTCTATTCCTTAAGGTATTACTTTTCTATATGTAGTTGAAATTATTGAATGTAGTTGAAGTTTAATGAACTTTATCCATTTCAATTAACTGTTAAATAGGGTTATATTGATTCTGATATAAGCAAAGAAATCAATACATACAATCGTTTATATGGCTATAAATACGTATCATATAAAATTTGTGAGAAAATGACCATATTACTGCACAACATCATACAAATCCATAACGAATTATGTATTGCAGGGGTATAAACATTTTTACTATCATTAATATTTTTTACTTTCTGGCAAAAATTAAAGGTAATGCAGACACGGTAAATATAATTTGTAACTCGACGTAACAAATTTGTAATTTGTAACTCAAACAACAAAAATGACACACTCGTCACAACAACAGCGGAAGATAGTAACTAGCAATCGTTTTTAAAATCTATATATATAAAAATGGTGGCAAAAATGTATAGTAATTCATCAATTGAGAACGGCTGGGCCGATTTTGCTCAAACTTTTTTTCAGTTGTTCGTTTTTGCCAGGAGCAGGATTATGTGAAAGAAAATTTTGGGAAAATTTTCCGGAAAAGTCAGAAAATTGGAAAAATAGAAAATTGCCTTTTTGTATAAAATTTTGAGTGCAATTGTTACAGAATGGCTTTTCGAATAGAAAAATGGAAAATTTTTTGTTGAAAAATGCGGAAAATTCCGGAAAAATTCAAAACGTTTGAATTTGTTTTTTTGACGAAATTTTGCATATAATCGTATGATTTAATAATTTTGGACGATGTAACAGTGACAAATTTTGGATAATTATTTCGAAATGACTTTCCGAATGGAAACATAAAAAAATCTCGGTGTAAAACTCGGAAAATTCCGGAAAAACACGACAACTTTGCATTTTTTGGGAAACATTTTGAATCGCAAATTGAATTTTTGTATAACATTTTGTGTGCAATTGTTCCGTAGTGGCATTTCGGTTCAAAAAATAGAAAGTTTTGGTTGGAAAATTATGGAAAAATTTCAAAAATTTTAATTTTTTTTCGAGAAAATTTTACTTTTTATTGTGTTTTGATAATTTTGAATGATGTAAATGTGAAAATTTCGATCATTCCGAAATGACTTTTCGAATGAAAAAATAGAAAAATTCTTGATGGAAAACTCGGAAAATTCTAGAAAAAACTCGAAAATTTGGATTTTTTCGACGAAATTTTTCATTGTTTCGCTTGATTTGATAATTTTAGACGACGTAAAAGTGGAAAATTCGTTGTAATGATTGGAAAAATTCGTTTTATTGTGAAATCCATATGTATGAAAACGGTGTGAACAGTGTGTAGTAATTGATCAAGGGAGAACGGCTGGCCCATTTTGCTCAATATTTCTTTAATTGTTCGTAATAGGTATGAGGGTTTTATGCAAAATAATTTTGGGAAAATCTTTCGGAAAAGTCGGGAAATTGGAAAATTTGAAATTTTGTGTGCAGTTGTTACGAAATGGCTTTTCGAGTAGAAAAATAGAAAATTCTTAGGGAAAAACTCGGGAAAGTACAAAAAGTTTTTTTTTTATCGACAAAATTTTGCAATTTTCGCATGATTTGATGGTTTTGAACGATGTTTAGGTGGAAAATTTCGGTTAAATGTTGATTGGTAATGAAATAAATAATATTTAGATAGATAATCCGTCAAACCCGTTGGGATGTGCCGCAATCTGCTGTCGACATTGGGAATGCCAGCGTAAAATCGTTCGATGCAAGATGCATTCGATCGCGAATTTTAACGGGAGCAAGACTATAATCTAGATGAGCTGACCGTAAGAGTTCGAACAAATGTGCCGCCGTTAAATACCGAGTACAAGAACGTGTACGATTCACGAAGAAACTGGAGGCATTTACTTTCTCGATGCTCCGAGTGGAACAGCCAAGACATTTTTTTGTTGATACCGGCAACAATTTGGTCAAGATCTCAAATAACGTGAGCCGCTGCATCCTTTAGCATACCTGTCACATTGTTGGAAGGCACTCGAACTGTAAATTCCACTTTAAAACTGTCGATGAATCTTCTCACGGTTGAAAAGCCAAAGTACACAATAACCAAGAATTTTGCAACGGCAAAGTAGATGCGGGAATGCCAAAATCAACATTTCGGATGAATGCGCGATAACGAATAAACGAGCTTTGGAAGTAGTTGACCGAACGATAAAGCATTTACGAGGGGATTTAAAACGATTTGGTGGGGCTATGATTTTGCTCAAAATGTCTAATACTGCTGATTTACTAAAACCATGCTTAAAAACGTCGTCAATGTCAAGAATTTGTAATTGACCAAAAAATTAGGGGCTCATTTCAGAACCTCCCATCTTCTGCTGAATTCCCAAAACAACTGATGTTTCGACTGAATTGATATCGTTCCCTGCTAATTTTTGCCAGTTCACATCGTTGAAAAAGTAACTCATGACATTGCACAAAATTATAAAGATCTCGATTGGATTAATTTACGGGTAGTATGTTACTAGCAGCGAAGAATAAAGATATCAATAGCTAGTATTTCAAATTAGAAAGTTAAATCGCTTAAGAACTGCAATCGTACATATCAGTTTAAGCGTGACCGTAAAGGATGAAGCGAGCAACAATCCGACCGAATTTTTCCCTCGCTTAATGTGCCGCATAATTTACAGATAAAGGTGGGATCGATCATAATCATATTGCGGAATCTGAATCAACCGAAATTGTGCAACAGTACGCGGTTGTCCGTCAAGAATCTGATAAAAAAATGTGATTTCAGACGATGACCAAGAACGAATTCAAAGAAGAGGAAGTCCTTATCTTACGAATCAGATAACTCCAATTGATCATCCATTCCAATTCCACGACGACAATCAATAAATCTCAAGGCCAATCGTTGAAAGTATGTAAGATTAATCTCGAATTTCCCTGTTTTACGTGCGGTCAGCTAACGTTGCCTTTTCGAGTTTTGGAGAACCGCCTTCGTTGTTTGTTTTTGCGGTGGAAAACTAATCGAAAAACTTTGTTTATCAAACATTCTCTACTGAGTTTATCTGAAGGCATAAAATTGGGGCGAGACAAAGTTCGCCGAGTCCACTAGTTTTTGATAAATTATAATAATTAGTTTACTTTTCCAATTTCAATAATTTTTTTTTTATAATTAAGTAAGTGCTATATTTTCATTAAAAAATAAAACAAAAGCCATAGCTATAAACTTACACACAAAAAAAAGTTCTTTATTTGGACAATTATTTTAATCTTATTTCATTGAATAAATTTCCGTTGACTTCTGTTAGTTTTTTTAATACCAAAATTTCACTTTTCATAAAAAACTTTGTTGAATTATTCTTATCCAAATATTTCTTTACAAAACCACATCATTAAAATTTTGAAATTGCATAGTTGAAAAACACTATTTTTTCCACAAAAATGCCACTGTGCGCCTCTCCCATATATTGTAAAATGTTTTTTTTTTTAAATATTTCCGTCAAGATTTAACTTACTTCAATGAAATTTGGTTGTGAGCATAACGTACCATTCTTGGTTATTGTACCAGAAGTGGGCGTGGTCAGACTAAAACCACGCCCACCTCCCTTACAAACCATACAGGTTTTTGGTCTTAAAATGGAAATTTTTCATAAAAATTAATAAAATATTTATACCCACTTGCATTTATTATACAAAAAAGTATTAAAAAGTATTTCTATTCACAAACCCAATTTATTCTTCAAATCTAGTTGGATTCTCTTCTTGTTTAATTCAAAATATTGTGTAAAAAGCACATATAAATTTACAGCAAAGGCTCCCATAAAAAAATCATTTTAAGAAAATAGGGCAGCGTTGGGCAGTAGGTTCGTTTTCAGTATTAAAGTATACAGTTTCGTTTATCATCAGAAACAAAAATTAAGGTTAACATAGGCTAACATATTTTTAATCGTCTTTTTAAATTTGGAAACATTTCACAAACTTAACATCCCTTAGAGGTTTTATTTCTGTCTACCTTACTTAAGCAATTAAAAAACTATAGTATTGAAAATTTAAAAGGTTTTAGAAAACATCGCATTCTTTCTAAAGAATCATAAATTATTAAAATTGAACGAAAAACTCAAAAGTTACACTTGTTTAAAACCGCTAAAAAAATATTGAAATTTTCATATTAAATATTAGGACCCTCAAACTCTTAACTTTGTGAGCTTAAAACAATATAAAAATGTAGATATTTCTCAAAGAAAAATTAAAGGTGTTCTAATGAAATAGTTTTGAGTAAATCTCCATTTAAATTTGTTTCATTTATGATAAAAACTTTATTCTATTTTGGCCACGCAAGTTAGTTACCCTGTGCGCCCCTTCTGGTAACTCCCATTAAAATGTACCATTCCGCCCATTTTAGAAATCAAGTTATAATATCAATACACCCAACGCTTTAGTGCCCAAATTCAGTATTTTGTTAAGTAACTTTTATGTTTTTCCTGAGGGTGAGGGTATAAGTTAGTCGGTTTGACCGACTGAAACTTTCTCACTTGTTATAATAGTATTGTTTATTTCTTATCAGGTATAAAAGTAGGTGTTGCAAATTATTTGCATGTTGCCGAATTCAACAACACATTGTACACTTTAACATTTTCCACATTTGTAATACATTTCTGAGGAAATCTGACCAAACGATTAAAGTATGTATATAGATGTCGAAGTTTCTTTTCAAACTGTTGTTGTTGGGAATTCTTTCCCTATATAATAATTAAGTTTATCTGCTATAATAATTGCGAGAATTTTATCTTCAGTTTGTCGAGTACTCATTTCAAGTGTTTTCCAATATATTGAGTATTTACGTAGGCTACTTATATGCGTATACAAACGTTAAACCAAAATAAAGTCTATACTATTATAGTAATCCTTGTTAAAAGTTCTTAACAAATTTTGTTTTTTTTTTTTTAATGTGTTGGCAAATAAATAAATGCATAATGCATCCGTTTACTTTTCACTTTGAAATGGATGTTAAGAAATTAATGAATATATATTGAACACAATTGCGTTAATGTTCTGATAATTTTGGGCAGATATGTTAAAACAATACATGTGTGATGTAAAGAAAAGAACGTCAAATTTAAAGAAGAATATAAAAGTGTCAGAATCACATGAACTTGTTGTCATAGCCGGAAGCGAATGATTGCAAAAAATATGAGAAGCTTTGTTGCAAAGACTTGATATATTATAAGGGTCGTTACATGACTAGCATGTCTTGAAAAGATAGATAAAATAACATATTACGCAGTACAATACATGATTTTGGGACTATACGATACTTACTAACTTTAAATCGATATTAAATTATTATGGCATGTAACTTGACGAAATGAATGAGGCAGATCTTCTTCTTTTTGGGCCTACTTTCACGTGCAGTTCTTAGAATTGAGTCCCAAAATCATGTATTGTACTGTGTTATATGCTATTGTATCTTGAATTTACATTATAAAGAAGTTTGACAGATCTCCGAAAACACCTCTTAGATGACTTTAAAATACGCTTTAGATTAAAAGCTCCTCGGCTAAAAATAAAATTTGTCAAAGACAATTTTTTTTGTGATTTTCAGTTCATGACTAGATCTTATCAAGCGTCGTTATCAAGCGTACCTCGTCGACGATAGCGAAACTTTATCCAATGAATCCAACAAATAATGTATAAATATACGACAATGGCTTCTTTGGTTTCTGACCATAACAATTCTTCGAATTAATTGTTCTTGAAATAAAAATCAATAAAAATCATTGCTGTTGCTTTCTTTTAAGAATAAAATTCTGTGATTTCGTTTGATTTGCTTTACCACCACCACACCCAGTAAATTGAACCTTTACATTATTGAAATATCACTTACAGTATTTAACCTACAGATATTTAGGTCCTTCCTTCCTCTGCATGATGGACACAAATTAAAAAATGTGATAAAATATAATTATGTGCAAAGGAAATGATTCATAAGAAGATTTTCACAATTATCCTTACATATTCCTTACATTCATATGTAAGTATATATGTGGTAAGGTTCCAGCGCAACAACAATGCAATTTAAACGAAAGAAGTGAGGAATAAAAACGTAAATCTACCATAAACATAAATTTACGCTTTTACAATAATAACTGATATAGTCACATTTGCAGTCGGACGTTATTGTTGTTGTTGTTATTATTATTGTACTGGATTCCATTGCATTGTCGTATAATAAGCTCAGTGAGCAGCGTCATACGATGTACAGTTTGAGATAATTAAAAAAAAAGAAGTAGTGGATGTAATTGCAATTTGCATTTTCTTCAATACGGCGACATTACGCTGACAGACGCAAAGATAATATGTAGTAAGGGGGGAAAATACACCATAACGGACACAGTCCTCAACAAATGGGGCTGATAAGAAGTGAGATAACTTGTAAACATGTTAACGAGTGAGAAAATAATTTTTGGATTTAAGTGCTGTTTACAAAATTGATAACCTATCTTTAACTAGTGAGATCAATAAATTCAATTCTTATATGGAAGTTATTATCAACCAACAGGAAAGCAAAAAGTTTGTCACAGAGTGATTTTTGGAAACGTTGTCAAACAATAAGCACCGGCTATTAATGGATCACTCTTATATTTCTTTAATGGCAGCAACAACAGAAATTTATCAATCAGTAGCCTCACTTAGAAAAGCATTCCAAGCGCTCCGTAGACAGCCCGTCACAACAAGCTTAGATAACAGCTCTTTCACCTGGTCCTTCCATCGGAGTTTTGGTCGCCCCCTCCTGCCCCACCCATCGAGTTTATTGCCGAAGACCTTTTTAGCCGGAGCGTTTTCGCTGTGCAAGCCTGCGCATTCGGTCTAGTTAAACACGCTTGACTACGTCAATGTCGTTGTACAGCTCATACAGCTCGTGATTTATTCGACGACGCACATAGAAGTATTTTGATGATCTGGGCGGCCAAAAACCAAATCTCAAGTTTTATATATATCCGTTAAATTGATTGGGAAATGTAGTGGACACTCCATGGTACGAAAAACCACAATTACAAGTTTCTTTACTTGCGAGAAACCCAAAAAAACTAAAGTTCAAACCCAATGATTGATTTCACGATTTTACGAAAGTGTTAAGTTTTTTTTAATTTTAAAGTGTTTAATTTTTTCCAAGAGCAAAATAGCGATGGATTCCGAATCTATTGGCATGGGATTTTTCAAATATTATATATTTCTTTAATATTTGTGCCTACAAATTTTTTAAATGGTCGGCAAGTAAGGACCAAAATAATGCTGATTTTTGTGGAGATTTTGGTTTAGGTATCCTGTTAGATCCCGCAAGTCTTCCGGGAACACTTTGAACACTTTTTGGTCTTATTTAACAAGTTCAGAAAAGTGTTGCCGCGGAAAATCGCGGATGGCCAAAAAAACCGTACATTAAAGTTTATACCTAAGAAAATCAAAATATGTGATTTTTTTTCACATTCTCGCTAATAACGTCATTCAAAAATAGCACCAACATTCATAATTTTTCTTGAGATCCGTTAACCAAGAAGTAATAGGAAATCCTATGCAAAAAATGATAATTTGGGAGCGATAACAAAAATGTCCTTTACAACAATGCGTCTGTGCGATTTCGTTTGGAAGCCTTTGCTACTGGAGTATTTGTCATTAAATTGTTTTTGTTGTCAGAGAACAACTACACAACTATACGTAAAATTGTATCCTTGGCACCCAATAACACCTACACTACAAAAAGTACTCATACAAGGATCGGAAATAAAAAAAATGCGTTACTGCCTATGGGACAACTGTTTGAAGAGGCAGCAGAGGCTAGAAACAAACATTTTCGAGCTTACAGGCAGGATTTTGCAAATAATGTCTCCAGAGATTCGTGCAATCAGGACATCCAATAGGCTTCCCTTGAGCTCAGATCTACTTCTTAGTGCACCAACAACTGAAAATAAAACAAAGATTTCTTCATTTCTGCCAGAAACTATAGAGATGTTGCTCTCAGCTCAACCGAGCAGCTGAAAGGGATGTAAACGACGAAATGAGCGATGACGGTGAATAAAAAAGAAATATGGAAATATTATGTTTTAAATGTCCAATATATGAAAATATAACTGTTTTTACTATAAAAATCAACTGTTGATGTTTCAAACGTTACTCTCATCTTAATTAACAATTAAAATATTTTTGGCCGCCCAGATCATCAAAATACTTCTGTGTGCGACGGTACTCGCTGTTAACGATGATGGATCAAAATATTTTACGTAGTATTTTTCTCTCTTTTCTTTTCCTTACCGCAGTTAAGGGTCGCACAACGCTAAACATGGCGAAAATCGTACGTAACCAGGCAGAACGAAAGCTGGACATCGGTAAACTGCGGACCACAGAGGTAGCGGACACCTACTCCAACCACCTAACTCAACTGCTGCGGAATGACAAGCGTACTTGGGTACTCAAAGCCGTCTCAAGAAGATGCCTGGTAGAAGAGGTAGATGAGTGCACAATGTAGCTCCGAAGTAGAGAAGAAGCCCGAAAATTCAACAAGAGAGTTAAGGCGAGAATGCGAACAGGGTTACCCTCCTGCAATGACAGAGATGGCCAGCTAGTGACGGACCCGGATAACGTTCTGAGGATATGGAGAGATCATTTAAAAAATGTATACAGAAGACCCTGCTCCAATCCATGACGATGGTGTTTATTGTCCGCCTCCGAGCCAGAGCGAGATACGTGTGGCAATCTCCCGCCTTAAAAACAACAAAGCTGCTGGAGCCGATGGCCTCCCTGCTGAATTGTTTAAGGCTGGCGGGGAGGAGCTGATTAGGAGCATGCATCAGCTCATGGAGAACATCTGGCAAGAGAAGAGCATGTCCGGGGATTGGAGTCTCAGTCTGTTATGTCCCATATACAAGAAAGGAGATCGCAGTGAATGTAAGAACTACCGTGGAATAAGCCTATTACCAATTGTGTTCAAGGTCCTTTCAAGCATATTGTGTGAACGTCTAAAGGCAATTGTAGAAAAACTAATTGGACCATATCAGTGCGGCTTTAGGCCTGGCTAATCTACGACGGATCAAATATTCACCTTACGACAAATCCTGGAAAAAACCCATGAAAAGCAGATCGACACCTACCACCTATTTGCCGACTACAAAGCTGTCTTCGACTCTCCGATAAGGAATAGGCTTTATGAGGCCATGTCAGAGTTTAGCATTCCTGCAAAGCTGATTCGACTTTCCAAATGTAGCTTAGACAACACCAAATCATCGGTTAAGATTGGTAAGGATCAATCTGAACCATTCAACACAGAAAGAGGTCTCAGGCAGGGCGATATCCTGTCCTGTACACTATTTAATATAGTTATAAAGAAGGTGATGAGAAAGGCTGGTGTCAACATGTCTGGCACCATATTCCACAAGAGCCACATGCCACTAGCCTATGCCGATGATATAGACATCATTGGGCGAAATCTGTGGGATGTTACTGCAGTTTTCTCATCACTAGAAAAGGAGTCACCAAAAATGGGTTTAGCGGTCAACGAGGACAAAACAAAAATAATGATTTCGACGAACAAAGAGTCCTCTCGATGGGGACGCACCGTGAACGTTGACAATTATTGTTTTGAGGTAGTCGATGAGTTTACCTACCCCGGATCTTCCGTCAACAAGAAAAATAATGTCCGCCAAGAAATTAAACGGAGAATAGTGCTAGCCAATAGATGTTTCTACGGACTTCGGCAGCACTTTAGTAACACCACCTTATCTCGGAATACTAAGAAACAGCTTAACCAGGTGCTAATCTTACCCGTTCTTTTGTATGCTGCCGAATCATGGGTGTTTACGACAACGGACATACAAAACCTGGGAGTATTCGAGAGAAAAGTACTCCGAAAAATTTATGGACCTATTTGTGTCGACGACGAGTTTCGCCATCGGATGAACCATGAGCTGTATGAGCTTTACCACGACATCGACGTAGCTAAAAGAGTCAGAATGCAACGACTACGATGGCTGGGTCATGTTGCCAGGATGGATGTAAATGCTCCTGCGAGAAAGGTGTTTGAAGGCGAACCTGAAGGACGGCGCAGAGCAGGAAGACCCAAACTCCGTTGGAAGGACCAAGTGGAAGGCGATGTGCCATCATCTGATAGGACTAACTGGAGAACACACACAGAAGACCGAAGCGTGTGGAATTCTTTAGTACTTCAGGCCTCAAACTTATGAACCATGCTCGTAAGTTGTAATGGGCCACTAAAGTAAGTAAGTAAGTAAGTAGTTGTGCGCTGTGAATTCATGTCAAATTGGTACCATCACCCAGACCAAATGCCTAAAGTTTAGATGTGGATATTGGGGTTAATTTCGAACTTTTAGGAGGACAAATGACTAAAGGTGGAATCGCGACAATTAGATTAAACTCTTATTTTATAGGGTAATTGTGAAATATGAAGGGATTTTTTGAGATTCGTACCCCTTGGGATAAAGAGGATAAAAGTGTTATCATCACTCAGACCAAACACCTAAAGGTACAATCACCAAGTCCACCCACAAATAAAGTTATATGTCAGTCAATCAGCTTAAAAATATTGTTTTTGAATATATGCCTATCAACAAGTAAATATTCATCAACTCATGGACATGGTGTTGCTGATCCATTTTAGCAATTCAATACGTTCGATTTTTCTCTAGATATCTAGACGGAAGACGATAGTGATGGTCAAGATTATAGTCACCAATTGGTAATTTTATGGTAAAAATTTAGAACACTAAATAATTTATGGTTCTAATGGATTTTAACTTATCAAACATTTTCATATTGACCCTTTAAATAAGCGTAATGAAATCCCGGTCGGATTCCCGGAATTCAAAAAAATGGCCGGAATTCCCGGCAATTTTGTCCCGGGAATTCCCGGGACAAAAACACTAATTTCAATACAGACCCTGTCCAACTAGAGTACAACTAGAGTATTTCCTGTTAATGTAACCATTAATTATGCAATCTCACCACCAATTGTCTTTCCATTCCAGTATTCAATTTTATAACAAAAACTAAATTTTGGTAACTTAACATAAATCATAATCCCTTTGAAAGCATAACAAAGAACCCGACACTTTAGATGGCCACGACTATTTGAAAGAAAACTTAAGTAAATACCCGTTAACTATCTCTCAAACTAATTCCATTTGACCAAAATTATCGTATCATAAAATAAATCGCTAGCTACACATTTTCTTTCACTACTTTCCTATACATGACATTTACTTAACACTTTTCAGTACCCTTAGCAGCAGCAGCAGCAGCAGCAGCAGAAGATTAAAACATTTTGATATTTCTCAAAACTTAACCGAAAGTCAGCGAAACTTTAAAAACACTTCAACAATCTTTGTCACAAGTTTCTTGGGCATTATCTTTTATGTACGTGTAAAAACTAATCATTTTGTAATTAAATTAAAAAGTCATTTTCTTCTATATGAACGTCATAAAATAGAGATTTCACAAAGAGAAAGAGAGAGAGATAGAGAGGAAAAATTAAAACCGAGAACTTTTCAATATAATTTGCATACATTTGGTGTAGTATAAAAATACAAGGACAACTTAACATTTGCCACACGCAAAAATAAACCAAAGTTTTGTGTGCACCAGATATGGGACAGGATGATGGAACTTCTGCCACCACTCCCCCTCCGAAAACACGTAAATACATATAAGGAATGCAGACAGCATCAACAACAAACTTTGTTCAAAGATGGTAAAACCCACACGGAGGATATAAAGCAAACATCTGTTGACAAAGTAACTTAAAGAAAAACGAACGGAAATCCTTTTTAAATACACTCACACATACTTAGAAGGGTCTGGGCAGGGTGTGTGTGTGTGTGCTTGCGTGTACGAACCATCACTCTATATGTGTGCACGTGTGACTTTCAGTTTTTTTTTTGTTGTTTGCACTAAGTGATGGCGAAACAAAAGAAAAACCCAACAATTTCCAGCCTAAAAGTTAACTTTAGTCTCCATATACCATACGAGTTTTCATCATGAACAAAAAAAAAACAAAGATTCTAAAATTAACTTTGTCTTAAACGAATCAGACAAATGTTGAAAGTAAACCATTGGAAAATTACTAAAATTGCTTGGGAACTAAACTCTCTTATATAAATACACGAGTGTGTGTGAGGAAAACTCACTGCACACTATATTCAACGATAGCCGTAGAGTCGAGTTTTTAGTATAGCAGTCCTCCCCTCCTGGGTGGACGATGGTTAATGGTTATGGTTAAATTGTGAGGTACGTGCTGAAACGTATGCTGCTTGTTTGTTTTCTAACCAAAGGCGTTAGATTGGAAATTAATTGAACCCTTGCAAAAGGAACTTTGTTTAGTTTTATTTCCGTTGGGCTATATCTAAATTGGGGAAACTATTTCCTATTGAACTTTATCAGTATTTTGCCTGCGAGCTGTTGGCAATGCATAACTTATTCTCTAAAACTTGACCTATTAAACTCGGTTCGTATAATATAGGGTTAACTTGTTAAAGGTTTCCTTTAAAGGAGAAAGACCTGAATTGGGATTGAAATTTGAATTTTGCGATGGGAAATTCGTTATCATGACTCTAGAATATAGTTATAAAGGGGAAACGACAATTCATTTACCGGATTTCAATGTTGCCGGAGTCTCATGAAGGGTGGGCAATATAAAATTTGGAATTTGAACTCCCCGCTAATTTACAGCAGTTTGTCAGCTATCGTAGCAATTGAACATTTTATGCACATCTTTGCGCACACTTTGGCATAGAGACCGAGTAACAAAGCCTTGTGATCATACGATGTTGGGAATGGCTGAAGCTGAAAATGTTTACCAAATAATTTTCGACTTAGACGCACCCTACACGTGATCGGGTGAACTTGGTAAACATAGAATGATCCTTGCCAATAACACTTCAAATCTACTCACAGAGCTTTTTATTCGTGGTACTACTGCGGACGAAGTACCTTCACGTGGTGACGCCTGGAAACGTGCTTTTGACACACATCAGAGCACGGCTGACTGTAAGAGGCGAAACCTAAAATCCAGGCACCTCGACTCAGCAACGAGCGGTAGCCAGGTCAGCGACTGACCCAGACTGGTCGGCTGTAATTAAATCCTGGCAAAAGGAAAAAACTGCGACGTGGTGCGCTATGCTTGCAACCCGCAACCGATGTTTAAACGATTGCATTGAAAAGAAGTAAAAAAATTCTAAAACGGACCCTCCAAAATGTTGACGACTACCGCGAACGACTTAAGGGCCTCCATCCAACTGGTGGAAGTCCTCGCAGAATACAAGGCTGACATCACCGCATCGAGAATTCCGGTGGACGGGTCACGGGTACTCGCGCATGAAGACGTGCCACATCTACTATAGTGGCCATGCGGATAAGCACGAGTTTGGATGTGGATCTGAGGTTGGCAAGAAATTGCGACACTTAATCTCACGGTTCAACCCGGTGTGTGAACTAATAGCCACCATAAGAGTCAAGACAAAGCTTGTCCACATAACACTCATATGTGCCCATGCTCTGACAGAAGATAAAAGCGATGAGGATAAAGACGAGCCCGAGCCATGACATCGAAATTGTACTAGGCGATTTTCATGATACAATAGCAGGGAGACCGCATTTGAGCCTACCATCGGAAAATTCAGTCTACACACCGAAACGTCGAACAATGGCATCGGACAGATTGATTTCTCTGCGGCAATATTCGTAAGGCAACATGATTATCTCCCGATCAATTGACGAGGAATCATATTGATCACGTGGTAGTCGATTGAAGGCACTCATCAAGTATTCTGGACTTATAGGTGATCAGGGATGCGAACATTGATTTCGATCACTACCTTACCACAGTTAAGGTACGCACAAGGCCAAGCATGGCGGAAAACGTACGTAATCAGACACAACGAACGCTAGACATCGGTAAACAACTGACTACAGAGGTAGTTGACGCCTACTCCAATTACATAACTCAACTGCTACGGAATGCTTCAAATCCTGATAATATTATTTCGCAGTGGCAATATATAGCCGACTCCATAGAACGGACTGCGAAAAGAGTACTTGGGTACTCTGTGCCGTCTCAAGATGATGCCTGGTACGATGGTGAATGTCGCAATGCCAAAAGAGGGACAGATGCTGCATACAGGGCGAAACTGCAGCCAATGGCAACACGAAGTGTTTGTGAACGGCACAGGGAGAAAAGACGAGAGGCAAATCGTCTCTTAAGACGGAAAAAGAAAAAACTGAAGAAGAGGCAGTATGAGTGACCAGAGTTGCTCCGAAGTAAAGGGGAAGCCTGAAAATTCTACAAGTTAGTTACAGCGATAATGCGTGGAACAGGCTTCAACTCTACAGATATGGGGAGACCATTTCTGAAATCTACTGGATACGGACACCACTTCCAAACTAGAACAAGAAACGTGTCACAATATCCGGCCTTAAAATACAAATCAGCTAGAGCCGATGGTCTCCCTGCTGAATTGTTTAAGGCACGTGGAGTGGAGCTGTTTAGGAGCATGCATGAGCTAATGGAGAACATGCCCGGGGATTGGAGTCTCAGTCTGTTATGTCCCATATACAAGAAAGGAGATCGTAGTGAATGTAAGAACTACCGTGGAATAAGCCTATTACTATATGCGTACAAACGTCCTTTCAAGCATATTGTGTGAACGTCTAAAGCCAATTGTAGAAAAACTAATTGAACCTTATCAGAGCGGCTTTATACCTGGTAATTCTACGACAAATCAAATATTCACTTTACGACAAATACTGGAAAAAAAAACTCATGAAAAGCAGATCGACACCTACTACCTATTTGTCCACTACAAAAAAAAAAAAAATTATATAAAGCCATGTCTAAGTTTGGTATTCCTGCAAAGCTAATTCGACTTTGCAGATGTACCATGTACATCCTCAGTTAAGATTAGTAAGGATCAATCTGAACCATTCAACACGAAAAGAGATCTCAGGTAGGGTCACAGCTTGTCCTGTACACTATTTACACTACATACTTACACTACACTGGCTCCATATTCCACAAGAGCCACATGCCATTAGCCTAGGCCAATGATATAGACATCATTGGTCAAATCTGCGGGATTTTACTGCAGTTTTCTCATCACTAGAAAAGAGTCAGAAAAATTGGTAATTTTCTAAAACACGAGGCTTTAGACAAGGCAATAGTTTGTTATGCAGTCTCTGGAACATCATAATGGAGACCATCAAAAGGAAGGCAGCGCTGCTGGTACCATATTTAAAAAACAGACACATGCTGCTAGCGTATGGCGATGGTATAGATGTCATTGGCCGACGACTGCCGGATGTTACTGCGACCTTTTCAAGCATTGAGATGCTGTCAGCAGAAGTTGGCCTGGTGATAAATGATGTCAAAATCTATACCTTGGCCGCAACAAAAATTGTAATGTCAGTGTCATTAAAATGCTTGTATTCAACTAAAAAATCATGTAAATCTAAAAATGTGTGTGATTTGCTACATGACAGAGGCTGTGATCTTCTGCAACTTTCTTAAGTGTATTTCCTACCAGTCTGATGCGAAACAGCAGTTGATAACTTTTACTTTTTAAATTCCCCATGTTGTAGAAAAACCTATTATTTGTTTTCGTTACGGAACGGTGTATCCCATCCAACACTTGCAATTCACTTGTTAGGCACCGTTGACATCTGTGACCTAATTTAAGTGGCCCTAGCAAGCGCCTTATAAATACAACATGTAGTTTATTCCATTTAAAAGTTCAATACCAATTCTCCGGTTTATGCTGTACAAGTATTTATTGTTCACAAAAACTTTTCGATATAAATTCTTCAACAATACATTGTCTTTAGTTTGCCGACATAACAATAGCAAATACCTTCAAGCAATAATTTGGCTAAAAACGTCGGCGACAAATAATTCACACCGTCTAATAAGTGGTAGTTTCACCAAAACCTCCCACTACACTTCTGGACTACGCCTCTTAGACCGATGTGTAAGGAGGATATTTAAGTGTATGCATGACTTATTTCAAATGACAACGAACAAAAAAGGTTTCTGCTGAATGCGAAGAGCAAAAACTACCAAATCTAAAACTACGAAATCCTTGGCCAATAAAGTTTCACAAAAAGGTGGAGACAACTGTCTCTCTGTGTGTGTGTGTGTGTGTGTGTGTGGGGTGTGCGTGTGTGTGTAGTGAAGGTCGTCCAACATTATAAAGGTTTATTGGGGGTAATTGATGAGACATTAGTTTAACTTTTCTGTACAAATCTCCACAGAGAAAAGGAAAAACCAATTTTCTCAAATGAGCGCAGGTGTTAAAATCAATCCAATGACGGAGATACCCGAATAACAACGAAATGGAAAACCAAATGTCCTTTTTGCCAAAAACAGAAAAAAAACATGGCACATAAAAAGGAAACAAATATGTAGAAAATAAACGATAAAATAACGAATTTAATATTGCTTAAACGAAAGACTTTAATACTCCGCAAGACAAGAAAAGCTCTATTATTTTAACATTATCTAAATGGCCAGATGTTGCCAATGGTAAAAGCAAGAAAATGGTTATTACATAGTAAATGTGCCAAAAAAGTCATACATCAATCAATCAATAACAAACATCGAATTTTCCATTATGTACACAAATACACATATGTACTACATAAACATATTTACAAATGTACGGGCATTTCCAGTGACATTCAAGTGATCAAAGTCCAGGGGTTATAAATTCTGAATGTTTTGTTTCAGCAATAATATAGTAAATAAAAAATAAATTACAAAAGTTGATATGTCCTGTTTTTAAAGTTTTACAGGAAGCCGATTCAAGGTATTAAAGCATTTTTAAGACATAAGGGCATATCGCTCATTTGGTGCAAGACACTGATGTTACCTGTCTTTCTCTACTTGCAGAATTCTAGGTTATGAGACATGAAAAATATTTGGAACTAATTGGGAATTAAATGAACCATGTGCTGTATGACTCGTATAACGACATCGACGTAGTTAAGCGCATTCGAATAGGCCGTATGCGCTGGCTAGGACACATTGTACGAATGGATGAAAATGATCAAACTTAAAAATTCTTCGGCAATAAAATCGATGGGTGACACAGGACGGGCAGACATATTGTCACGTAGTTCAATCCTGTTAGTGATCGAATAGCCACAATCTCCATCAAGGCGAAATATTTCTACATCAGGCTGATTTGTGCTCATGCCCCGAAGGATGATAAAGACGATGAGGTTAAAGATGCATTTTACGAGCTCCTAGAGAAAACATACGACCACTACCCTGGCCACGACATTAAAATTGTTCTAGGAGACTTAAATGCAAAAATAGATAGAGAAAATGTTCTTGGCCCGTCGATCGGTAAATTCAGTCGGCAAATCGACACGTAAGACAACGGGTTTTGGCTGGTACGCTTCGTAGCGGGAAGGAACGTGGTAGTGGGTGGAACTAGATTCTTGCACAAAGATGTCCACAAGGTAACTTGGCTATCTCCCGATCAAAACACCAAAAAACAAATTGATCATGTGATAATTGATGGCAGGCATGCATCTAGTGTCATGGATGTGCGTGTGAACCGTGGTGCTAATATTGGCTTGGATCATTACCTGGTTGCAGCCAAGGTGCGCACAATTAAGCAGAGCGAAAAACGCACGTAACTGAACACAAAGAAAGCTGGACATCGCGAAGCTTCAAACTCCAGAGATAGCCACTGCCTACTTCAACCAGCTCTCCCAACTTCTACGACACAACGCCCCTACTACTGACGTTCCCGATACACAGTGGCAGCATATGGCGCATTCCATTTAAATTGCCGCAACAACCGTGCTAAGATATGATAAACGGTGGTCAGACGAATCCTGGTACGATGAAGAATATCGCTTATCGGCTGAGAAACAGGATGCTGCTTCAGGGCAACGCTACAGCCAACTATAATCCGGGGAACGGCACAAGGAGACAGTAAAACAGGCAAGACAGCTATTTAAGGGAAAAAACGTCAAATGAAGGAACGGGAGAGTGAGGATATTGAGCGATACAGGGAAAGAGTTGAGACCCGAAAATTTTACCAGAAAGTAAAAGCTAAAGGCTATGGTAATGGAATCCTCTCCTGTAAGGACGCAGAGTGTGCTGACTATATGGAAAGAACACATCCAGCAACTGCTGGTTCCAGAAAGTAGCGAACATGAAGGTATCACGCCGATTGTCAACGATGGCTTAGATTGCCCACCACCAAGTCAAGCCGAGGTAAGAAGAGCAATATCGCGGCTGAAAAATAATAAAGCAGCCGGTGCCGATGGACTTCCGCTAGAGCTCTTCAAGCCCGGTGGCGAGTAGCTGATAACGAACAAGCATCAGCTCCTACGCACAATTTGGCTTAACGAGTGCATGTCCGATGATTGGAATCGAAACGTCTTATGTCCTGTGCTTAAAAAGCTGACTCAAATGTGTGCTCCAACTACCGCGGGATCAGCCTTTTACCCATCGCATATAAGGTCCTGTCGAGTGTGCTATGTGAAAGACTAAAGTCACCGTTATCCAACCTGATCCGGCCTTATCAGTATGGCTTTAGATCTGGTAAATCAACAACTGTCTAGCTATTCACACTTCGGCAAATGCTGGATAAGACACAAGAGAAACAGATCGACACGTACCATCTTTTTGTCGACAATAAAGCTACCTTCGACAGCCCGATACGACCGAAATTACTCGAATCCATGAGTCTGAGTCTAGTATTCCAGCGAAGCAAAAACGCCTTTGCGGAATGACGCTGACTGACACGGAATCTTCAGTGAAGATTCTATACCAGACGAGGCCTTAAACAAGGCGACGCCCTATCGTGTGGCCTCTTCAACATAGTGATGGAGATGAAAATGTGTAAAGCTTTAGTAAACACGAGTTGCACGATATTCAATAAAAGCCACATGCTACTCGCGTAAGCTGATGACGTAGACATCATCAATCGAAAACTGCGGGATGTGACTGTAGCCATCTCAAGTATACAGAAGGAAGAAGCGAAAATGGTGAACTAGGACAAAACGAAGTTATTAGTATCAACGAACAAAGAATCTACTCGTTTGGGAAACTGCGTAAACGTTGACAATTATAATTTCGAGGTGGTAGATAATTTTATCTACCTAGGCTCCGCCATCAATAAGACGAATAATATATGCCGCGATATCCGGAGAAGAATCCTGCTTGAGAATAAATGCGAATTTAATGACAGAGCTCTCTCTCGACGAACAAAAATCCAGCTATACCAGATACTGGTTCTACATAACTTCATGTATGGTTCAGAATGCTGGGTTTAACACAAGCGGATGAATCGGTTCTGGCAGTATTCGAAAAAAAATACTCCGTAATTAGATGGGGCCATCATCGTTAACGGAGAGTATCGACAACGTATGGATCATGAGCTGTACGAGCTGTACACTGACATTCCCATGGTCAGACGCATTAAGGTGCAGCGGTTGCGTTGGCTAGGTCATGTTGTACGCATGAACTTAATTCTTCAGCTCAAAAAGTCTTCGACAATGAACTCGATAGACGGCGCAGAAATGGGCGATCAAAACTACGTTGGAAAGACCATGTTACTGAGTACCTTGCAGAACTTGGTGTGACTAACTGGAGAAGAAGCGCAGAAAATCAAAGCGCTTACAATATTTTTCTACGTGCGGTTGCAAAGAAGTGCCAGCTAAGTAAGTAAGTCACATTCTGTTCATTTATGCCGAGGACTGAGGGATATTACTGCGGCCTTTTCAAGTATTGAGAACCAGTCGGCAGAAGTGGGTCTGGCGATAATTAAGAACAAAACTAAGTTAGTTGTTACAATGAGCACAGAGGCTTCTCCATTGAGACGCTGTGCTAATCAACCGCACACAGATTTAACTCTACCAGATACTTATTCTACCTGTCTTGATCTACGCGCAGAATTCTAGGTAATAAGACAAGCAAATCAGTCTATCCTTGGAGTTTTCGAGAGAAAATTACCTCGAAAAAGATTTGGAACCATCAACGCTAACGGCAAGTACACATACCGTCGTTGAGTGAACCATAAGCTGTATGATTTGCATAACGATATCGACGTAGTCGGCAATAAACTCATTGGTTAGCGTAGAAGGGGGCGACCAAAAATTCTTGAATGTGGCAGGTAAAAGAACTGTAATCTGAACTAGGTGTGACAAAATATCTACGAAGCGCAAAAGTCCAAAGTGGTTGACTTTTGCGGCTACTAAAGGACGAATTTTTGTTGTTGCTGCTTAAGAAGAAAAAGAAATCTGATCTATATAGACAGAAATCCAAAATTATCTGATTGATTGATGTTTTCTTTAAATCATAGCTTCTTTTACTGCCTGATACAACTGTAACACACATTACTTTAGTTTGCTTGCACTATTTTCATAACAATGTATTTAACTTTGAAAAGCTCCCTTATGACCTAGGCAGACTATGTCAACAAGGATACAACTAAATTGCATAGCAGCCACCACGCTGGAAATGCCCATATGTCCGAAGAGCCATAAGACTGTGCGTGAAATTCTAACTAAATACCCGTCCATATGAAAGGAACGAATGTGTGGGATAACTGCAAAACTATAGAACATAAACACTCTAAACATGATCGAATGTTCAAAATACTAAAGAGTTTTCTAAAAGAGATGTCACTAGCAAGTCTGAAAAATATAAACTATAGTTATGCTAAAAAATATTCTAATAGCGTGATCAAACATTTTAAAATTTATCTAAATAAAAAATTCCAAGTTCAATATACATAACACATGACACTATGTGGGGATTACTTTAACATTTTAAGCTTCCTTTACGAAACCCTCTGCTGTACTTATACACATGCATTTGGACATATGTATAACTCTTTATGTGGCTATGACTTGTATGTATGTGATGCCGTTGTTGAGTATCATTTGGCAACAGAAAGTTATGGAGCATAACAATTGACCAGTTGGTCATCAATATGGAAATATTGAACCCCAGATACCTACCTCAAAGTTTATTTCTTTGTTTTGCCTTGTTGTCTCTCTATGATTCTCTTGAACATTTGCACGAAAGTGAAGAAATTACGAACATACTTCAAGATTGTTGATAGCACCCTACGTTGACATTACTAAGACTTTTGAAGGTATTTTTTGTTTGTGTTTACACAATGCTGTGCAGAAGATTTTTGAAATTGTCCACATGACGACACATGATTTTGGGACTTAATTCTGAGAACTGCACGTACAATTAGTCTCAAAAAGTAGTAGCTCTGCATCATTCGTTTTGTCAAGTTACATGCCATAATAATTTAATATCGATTTGAAGTTAGTAAGTATCGTATAGGGGAATTTGTCACGTTTCAAGCTCTTTTGTTATATTGTTATATGGGGGCGTATGATTATCATAAGTAATATTCCTCGTAAATCATACGCCATGGAGTACAAAAGTTTTATTGAAACTGCTACAAAATAAACCCAATTCAAAATCATTTGAGGAATGGAAAAGTGAAACTATTGCTTATGTAGGGAAACGTTATATGAACAGATAAAAGGAATTGTAATTCTTAATTTGGTTCTCGAGTTTTGTCAAACAAAAGAGCATAAAACGTGACAAATTTCCCTATACCACACTTACTAACTTCAAATAGATATTAAATTAATTATTTGTGAGGTAAAAAGGGAATCGTGGGGATAAAATATCCTCCATTCTCATGTTTGATTGTGAATGGTCAAATTCATAACTATGCTGGGCATTTTCGGCTGATATCTACTTCACATGCATATGTTTGGCATAATTGTAGATATATATACAGCTGATGATGTACCATTGTGCATCAGTTCGTCACAAAGGGGTCTGAAGATGAACTCGTCATGGAGTTCGAAACGCGTCATCCTAGTGCGTGACACACTGAATTTGACCAAAAATATCAAACAATAAATAAAGAACACTTTTCTGATCTTGAGCCGAATTTGTTGTATCATTTCGATATACTTAACGTAAATTAATATTATTATGGCATGTAACTTGACAAATCGAATGATGCAGAACTTCTTCATTTAGGGGCTTCTTTCATGTGCATTACTCAGAATTGAGTCCCAAATCAATGAGCTGAAAAATGTTGTACTGTGTAAGTCTTCACTACAAAACTTAAAACCTAATCACGAGAGCATTGATAAGTTAATAATATTTGAAACTCGTTTCTGTGTATCCTTAAGCCGAATAGGTTATGAAACCTATTCCTCTTCCTGATGTCAAAATCATAAATATTTTTGAGCCGTCAAGACAACAACAAAAGAAGACAACGAGTAGACTTCGCCAAATACAACATTGAAGCGGTGGTTAACTACAAAATTACTACCCAACTAAAATGTATAATAGTCATAGTGATTAAATTCTAGGGCCCGGAAACTCTACCAAAATATTGTCCCTTTAAGCAAATCCTGGTCATGAAATTCCGTAATTTCCCTTTACACCCCATGAATTAGGTATGCGATATCTTCTTGTGGTATTGTGAATAAACATGCTTTCTATTTTTAGGCTCACAACAAACGACACCTTCTTATTAATCGATGATTGCGAATGTGACTGTTTTATAAGCTTTTACTAGACATGCTGATTGACTCGTCACTTATACAGAGAAGTTGCTGTCGACAACATCGAGGGGGCCCAAAATGAAAGAAAAATTTAGATGACTGGGTGCGGGAATCGAACCCGGAATCTTACGCATGATAGTCGCGTGTTCTAAACATCATGCCACGACCGGTCCCAATGACGTTTTCGAATATATACCCTCACCACTGTTGCCAGTGAAAACTCAATATCTCACCCTCTATACACAGAAAAAAACGCATTCTAAATTTTAGATTAAAATTCTTATTTTTTGCAGAAAAAGTTCTTAAATATTTAAGTACAAATAATGCGAATTATTCTTAAATCAAGTACAAAACGGGATATGTTCAAAAATGTAAGCGTGGAAATTATTAAAATAAGAATGAAATTCTCCAATTAAGTTTGTACGAACTTAATTACAGCATTTTAAGTACGAGCTTCTCAACTTTAAAGTAAAAAATTCTTAAAATAATTTTCATGTTTTTTTCTGACTTAAAGTAAGAATAAAAATCTTACATTAATCTCTGCAAAAGTTATTAAAATAAGAATGAAATTCTCCAATTAAGTATGTACGAACTTAATTGGAGAATATTAAGAACGAACTTGTCAACTATCGAGTAAAAAATTCTTAGAATAAATATCAAGTAATATCTGACTCAAAGTAAGAATAAAAAATCTTACATAAATCTCTGAGAAAAAAATGTTTGGGAGAGAAATAAAATTTTTTCTCTTAGCTTAATGTTTTCTCTCCACAATTGATTCGCATTCTAAATTTAAGTTTAAATTTTTTGCAAAAATCGTACTTGAATTTAAGCGTATAAATTCTCCAACTAAGTACAAAATCTTAAGAGCTTGTGCGAATCAAGTGATGTGTGATCTTCGTTGATGCCATTTTCGCACCAGTGTGTTTTGACTTCTCATTAATTTCGTGGAGAATATAACACTTAAGATTTGTAATGATAGTAAAAAAGCAAAGCAAAAGGGTACTCATTTGAAATTTGGCAACTATATAATTAGATATCCTCATATTATTTAATAAAAATCAAGCACCATCTAGCCTAATGCCATCTATAATTAAGAATTCTGTACTTAAAAATTAAGCCCCAGCAGGCTTTATGTCATCTATATTCAAGAATTCTATACAAGCCCCATCAGGCTTAATGTCATCTATTCTTAAGAATTTTACAGTTTAAAATCAAGCGCCACAAGGCTTAATAACATCTACAAATAAGGATAGGTTTTTCCGTTCTTGGATCAAGCCTTTTGTACTGGATTTAAGAAAATCCGTGCTTACCGTATTTTACCGTACCGCTTGGGAATGATTTAAGTACGGAATACTTGATTTTTCTTTGAGTGTAGAGGATATGCACTATTCGTTCAGACTACTCAATATATAGCTAACATTGTTTTTTTTTGTTCTGCCTTTTCGCATACGCAAACACAAAAACTTTATACCACCAATGTTTTCCTGTTGTACGTTCGTACTCCTTGCAGTACCATTAAGTCTAATCATTCAAGCGTATAAAGTTTTTTTTTCCTCCACATTTCTTGGTTCCACCAGTGCCAATACGCAAACATTCATCTAACCAATCATCCATTCACTCGGCCAAGTCGTTCATTGATTCATGAATTCATATGCCATTCTTCTTCATACAGTCAAGAGTTGAAGGACGATGAGGAGCAGCGAAGAAAAGGAAATAAATTCACTCATCTTTACTTTATAGAAATTTATTTGTCTTTCATTTCCATTTCAATTGCATTTAAATTCATATTTATTTCGAAAGTTTGCAAATGTTCAGTTCTTAGTTTTATTTTGTGTTGTTTCTGTTTCCCATTCTGCACTTTAGTTTTACGTAACAAATGAGCTGAAAAATGATTCGGTTTAGGGCAAATATGGAAACACAATAAACTTTGGCATAGTTGATCATCAGCAGCAGCAGCAGCAGCAACATCATCATCATCAAGGATATATCATATATGCAGTGACTCATGAGTAGGACAGATATGTTCTACATAAGATTGAAAAGTCATGATGTCGAAAGTTATCAATAAGTGAATTTTGACAGGGTTGGGTTGGCGGTGTTGAAGTAAAAGCTATAGATGAAGTTCGATGAGATTTGCTTTTAAAGCTCAAACTTGAACTTATATACTTGTATTTGAAATTTTAACAACCAACAATGGTAAGTGAAGTAATATCTTTAGTGTATGTTTTTGCGTTGTGCTATTAGAAGGGGACGATTTTGTACAAAAAACCCAAAAAATTGGTATGAGGAATTCTTTAGGAATTTCGATTATTTTAGTTTTTATGGGGTAAACCACAATGTGCAGAGTGTATACTTGTATTTAGTTAGTGTGGATGTGAGAAATATACTAAGTACAAAACATGATTTTGGGACTCAATTTTGAGAACTGCACGTGAAAGTAGCCCCAAAAAGAAGAAATTCTGCATCATTCGTTTTGTCAAGTTACATGCCATAATAATTTAATATCGATTTGAAGTTAGTAAGTAGCGTATAGGGGAATTTGTCACGTTTTAGGCTCTTTTGTTATATTGTTTTATGGAGGCGTATGATTATCATAAATAATATTCCACGTAAATCATACGCCACGGAGTACAACAGTTTTATTGTTGCTGCTATAAAATAAACCAAGTTCAAAATCATTTGATTAATGGAAAAGTGAAACTGTTGCTTATGTAGGGAAACGTTATTGGTTCTCGAGTTATGTCAAACAAAAGAGCCTAAAACGTGACAAATTCCCCTCTACGATACTTACTAACTTCAAATCGATTATACATTATTATGGCATTTAACTTGACAAAACGAATAATGCAGAACCTCTTCTTTTTGTGGCTACTTTACGTGCAGTTCTTAGAATTGAGTCCCAAATCATTGAGCTGAAAAATGCTGTACTGTGTTATACATATGGACAGCATACACCAAACACATCTCCTCTTAGAGGCGCATGCTAAACATTTTCAGCTACATGGTTTTAACTAATTTCCATCGTAAAACAATGATGCTCTAAACTTAAACCGTCATTTTAAATACTTTGAACCTAATTAATTTGTCTATGCAAGCAAAAACACAACATCAGTTTTCTAATTTCACGGTGTTCCTCGCGTCGTTGCTTCCCTATGATTTCCCTGATGCCATTGATTCGCTGATAGCCTATAGGCTGTAAATGGCCTTTTCTATACAAAATCCGTAAATTAGTGTGCATGGGACCAATCTCTAATTTTGTTTTAGAAATTAACAGATTAAGTCAAACGATTTTTGTTAAAATTTGTGAATTTAATTATACTAGAGATTTGTTTACAGCTAAAAAAAACTTAATAGTAGAAGCTGCCCTCTCACACATGTTAACTATCAATTAATGATGCCTGTTCCAACTTAAGGTTAGGTACCAGTGCTTACCTATTACATGTTCCAATTGTAATGTGGAAAGAAAAGCTAAAACTTCCTCTCTTGTAATGGTTATTTTCATACAACAATGGTGGTGGCAGTATTACAAGCACCTTTCACACAAACACTTGCAACATTGTAATTTATGTTCTTATAAAGAACTAACTAAATATACGTAAGCACATGTGTGGTTTAGAACAAAACAAAAATATTAATAAATAAATGGTTTACTTGGAGTTCACTTGTCGAGGAAAGTTGTATAAGAATTTCAACATTGTACATCATTTGTTTTAGCAACAACATCAGTATTATGAGAAGTTGTAACACTATTATGTTCGGAGGTACAATATGATGGGGGTAATAGTGTATCAGGTAGCAGTGAACGACACAAAAGCACCATGATGGACACCAAGTAGATAATATAAATTTTTGTATGCAATGAAAACTAGTAAAGTAATTATCTTTGAAGCTTAAATACCCTTCTTACTTAATTTCCATTCGCACCCCATGAATGAGGTATGGGATAGCTTCTCGCGTTGTTGTGAATTAACACGCTTTCTATTTTTAGATTCACAGCTAACGGCACCTACTTGTTTATCGACGTATGCGAACGTCACTGTTTGAGAAGCTCTTACTAGACACTTAATACTGCGAAGTTGCTGTCAACAACATTCGAGGGGAGCCGACAATGAAAGAACAATTATTTTTTTTTAAGATGACTGGAGCCAGGTTTGAACCGGCGATCTCCCGCATGGTAGTCGAGTGTTCTAACCACTATACCACGGCCGGTCCCTTCACCATTTGTAAAAATTGTAATATAACTAGACATCTGGACATTACTTTTAGCCACTTATATACATTTTTTTTGTCAATAATTTATTACTGAAATGTCAAATACTGAACTTGATTTGTTTATATGAGCTGAGAAAATTGTTTTGAATTTTTTACCACAGCAAGGTGAAGTTTGTACGAGTAAGGAGGCAGTTTTGGTCCGATCAGAACTTAAGCTCCGCTTTGTGAATAGAAGTTTAACTAGTTTAACTACTGCTGTAATCGCGGGGACAGATAGACGGAAACCACCTAAAAAGTGGAGTTTGCATGGGAGGTGGGAATAGTTTTTGTTCGATCTTATTCATCTTAAAACTTAACCACTGCTTTGAGATTGTACGCTTGCCTATTAAATTTCAGCCCAACATTTTTAAACTACTTCGGAAACACCCAAAAAAGGAGAGTTTGTATGGTAGAATGGAGTTCATCATAGAGAAGATAAGCTTACATACTCTTTGTATGGGAGGTAGGAGTAATTTTTGACAGATTTTGCTCATTTTAGAACTTAACCTCCGCTTTGAGGATAGAAGCTTGCATTTCAAATTTTCTGCTCGATATCGTTTAAGCTACTGTTGTTATCGCGGAGCCAGACAGGCGGACACCCACAAAAAGACAGATTTTATATGGAAGGTGGGTGCAATTTTTTACTAATCTTGCCTAACCTCCGCTTTCAGGATATAAGAATTTCAGCTCGATATCTCTTAAACTACGACTGTAATCGCGGGGACGGACAGACAGACGGGCATCGTTAAATCTACTCAGATTTTAACGCTCATTACCCTATGGGTAGGAGGGTATATATCATTTGATACGACCCAAAAGTGCAACACATAGAAGAAGTCACTTTAAAAGTGACTGAAATTCGATTCATGACTTCATGTCCGTCTGTCTGTCTGGCTGTACGGCTGGTACACACGATAACTTTCGAAAGACGCAACCAAATGACTTGAAACTAAGCAAGAGTTAATATTTCCCTAAAACTACTTACGGTTTTGCAAATGGGATACATTGCAACTCCCCTTCTGGTACCTCCCATACAAATATATCATTCCGGCCACTTAAGAAATCAAGTAATAATATCAATACAATCAACACTATCGAGACCAAATACTGTCTGTATTAAGTAAAGCTACAGCAGGATAATGTTTCGGAGAAAAAAACTAGAAAAGCTGTACCACTCCGTCCACCTTAGAAATCGAACAAGATACAATTTTGGATAACCAATTGGAACGGTTTCTTAGATTGTTATGTTATTGTTATCAGAGTTTGAAATATGGATTTTTTCCCGTTTTTTATATTTTCTTTAGTTTACAATTAATCCACCATCCTCTTCACCGCAAGATGAGGCACCAACAACATCAACAACTTTCAAAAACCCAATGAGGCATATAACCAAGCATGCGGGATTTTTTAAAATTTGACCCTACGGTTCAAAAATCGGGACATCGGAATTAATTTTAGAGGTATGGTTTCTCGGACAAAGTTTCTTATTTTGATCCCTAGAATACAATTTTCTTTGTCACTTGAGTGATTTTTAAATCGACCCGGCCTATTGTAGGTATTACAGTATTGAGGGTATGCAATTTTAGTTAGGTATGTTACATACCGTTGAAAAGGATAAATTGTCTGATTTCTTAATATAAGTTTTATTTTTAAAGTTTTAGAGACACTTACACAGAAGTAGGAAAAAATCAAAATAGTGCATTTGCAAAATATTGACTGGTGGGCAGGATACACATTAACTGATCCTTATGAAATTGTATCAGTACTAATATTTTCAAAATGGGCGGCATAGCCACGCCTCTTCTGAAACCTCCCATACAAATGACCGAATTGGACCTCATATTTATACAAACATATTTTTCTTGTAAGTACAATGAACAAAGTCATATTTTAAATAAAATTTACGCTTTTGAAAATGAAATGAATATGGACTATATCGGCTAACCATTTTTGGTATCTCCGATTCAAAATTACCTATTACACACTATTACAAAATGGAAAATATTGTATAAACTTGGGGAGTGCCTGTTTAAAAATCATGAGTGTTGGCTCTATGAAACTTATTTAAGATATCTGTAAAGAAGAATCGAAAAAAGCTTTAACCTTGTTACGAATCGAATAAATAACAGACATTACCTTGTAGATGTTAAAGCATGAAGTATGATTCAAATTCATTATTTTTGTCTTAAAACTATTTTAATTTGAAACTAAAGAAGAATGTGCGTATGGTTTATGATGACTGCACTGTGTATGTACTCACATGTTCTACCTAACAAAAATATATAAACATGAGAATGATGTTTAGTATTTGTACCCTAGAGTGCCCGTTATTTTTGTTATGGTGCCAGATGTAAAGCTGTGTTAAAAATTGAAAATGGAAAATTTTGAAATTATTCTTCTGAAAAAATTAAAATCAAAACCATAACTATAAACCAGTTAATACTTCTTAATACATCTTTATATATTTCACCTCTATTTCCAAAAATATCTACTTGTTGGAATTAACGGACGCTCTAATGGCCATACATCCATTTATTTGTATGCATGTATGAACTTTTATATAAAATTACCGTGTTTTTACTCGCATGTTGAAAAACATACGAAACGGGTTATGAAGTTTCTATTTCAAAATTTGTAGTTTAATACTGACTCAAGTAAAGACTTCCAATGTTTCAACTGCCTACGACAATTTCCAGATAGTAAACTTCACATCTACCAAATTTCATTAAAATCGGCTTAACCATTAAGACGTACTTGAGGCACAAACAGACAAACTCTCACATTTATAATGACTTCTTGCTACCTCCACTTATCCCACGACAAGAATGACATTATGGAATTACAAGTGCTTAAATTAAAAAAAAGTTGTCCCCTTATATGACAGGATGAAATTTCAAAAATAAATTCTTATTCAATGGACTTAATTTTTTTAACCATTTACGATCATATCTACAAAAATTTAAATGAGATGTAGTTTTTGCTTCAAACTAACTTCATAACACCATATTTTTTTATATAAGTTCGCTGTTGTTGTATATTCAGTATGTACTGTTTTGCGTATTGATAACTGAGTACTTCTTCACATGACTGTGGTTAAGAATTTTTCCAAAAGAAGTAATTAAAATAGTATGTTCAGTGAAAGAACAAACAAATATATAAGCAAATATACATGAACTTCAAATAGTTGTTGCAGTTCACATATGTATGTGTAAACTCCGCGGTAATGCCGAGAGAGCTTCTTATATTTTTACATATTTTAGTTGTTTTCGAATTAAGTAAGCTCGATATAAATTAGCTTTTTTTGGAGATTTATATGCCCAACTGCGATATTTTTATATAAAAAAAATTATTATTTAAAAGCAGAAGTTTTAGATTAAAAATTTAAAAAAATTAATTTTCACTTTGTATCTTATGCATCTTGCACTCGTGTAATTTAACACTTTTCTGGGTATTTCTAAACTCACACAATAATTAAACGACGAATCAGAATGTCAGCTTCTACAAGACATGCCGATGAACTAAACTACTCCGAAGTTTCTTTCGACAATACCAAGCTAGCTGTGACAGGGGACAACCCCAGGTCACGATTTAAAATATAACATAACAAATAGTTCCAATTTTCAAAGTTTATTACTTAAGTAAAGTAAAAGGATATGTTACTCAAATAAGTTTTAAGCTTGGACATTTCGGGAAGAACAGATCTGTGCAGGTCCTCTATTTCTAACAAGTGTAATGTTCACTTCGCTTAGTTTTATTTCAGTTCCGAAATGTCTAAACTTAAAACTATTCAAAATCATAAGCCGAAATCCTTTTAACAAAATTTGGTCATTGAATTCAGTTAAGCTCACTCGAAGATACTGCTTGGAGACTTTGGTCTTTCACAGAAAGTAAATTACGAAAATACCAGAAGAGGGTCCAAATGTCGTTGTGACTCTTATTAAATTCGATGTAATGGACGTCTATGTAATGAACCTACAAAGCTAAGAAAAATAATGCCGTTTAATATTATATGTTTGTGTTTTACTTACCTTTTGAGACGAGATTCTTGTTAACTGAAAAAAAAATAAGAAAAATATTTTAATATATCAAGTATAAAATTAGATGGACTAAACTACATTATTGTTAAAAGTAACATTTTTGCTATTAATAAAGTAAAGTAAGTAATATAAAAACTAGATTTAAGCAAAAAAAATTTATACACAAAAAAATTAAAAAATTATTATTATTATAATGCGAAGATATGGTGAAGAGATGGTTTCAAAAATAAATTGAGTGAAGTTTCGCTAATTCAGCAGGCTCCGATTAGGATTATCGAAAAATTCGGACTACAGGAATAAGATTTATTTATTCAAAACAAACAAACAGGTATTCATCTATATACAGTCGAAACTCTCTATAACGAACTCCTATATAACGAAGTTTTCTTTATTCCGAAGCAATTATAAGAACACTGTGTTTTGGGTCTACATTCAGTGTATTATAATCTCCATATAACAAATTTCCCTATATCGAATATTTCCTTATTTCCATTTTTGCGACCGGAACTTCAAGATTGAAGGGTTTTCAATCTACATATAACGAATTTATTCAAATTGAAAGTGTATTTTGGGGAACCACCGAACTATGCAAGTGACCACTGGAATCATTACCATCTCTCACATTTCTTGCAGTCGCTATCAGTTGCATGTTCTTTTAACAAGAAGAATCTGCCGATATTGTGAAATCTTTACCCACATATGGACAACTTTTTTCATCAGTTGAAGGTTTCTGTACCAATTTGGAAATGAAAACCAACTTTGGTACGTTGGTTTACTTCTCTTAATGTATTAGAAAATTATATTGAAGAAGAAAATTGGAAAAATTTACTTCAAACCAAAATAACTGACTACTATAAATAAAAAATGTTAAAAGGAACAAAATTGTTTTTATTTTCTTTATAGCGAATTTTCTTTATAGCGAAGTGAATATCCAGTCCCTTGGAATTCGTTATAGAGAGTTTCGACTGTATATAAAAGTGAACATTTGTTTCTACATATGACCGCTATAGACTTGAAAGCCACCGAACGGGTGTCAAAGCAACGTTTTCAAGCGTCACCACGTAGAAGTACTCCGTCCGCAGTAGTACCACGAATACGGAGCTCTGTGGATAGACTTGAAGTGCAATTGGCAAGGATCACTCTGGGTTTGCCAATTTAAACCAATCAGAAGCTTTACCTTGCATCACACTCCCGACGCCCGACTATTACAATTAGTGACTTTAAATCCTTAGTGGATGCAATATGATCAAGAATTGTCATGAAATTTGGTCTGTATTCAATTGACGTATTATATGAATATACGTATTCTAAAGAAAAGGGTTGGGATTTGAAATAGGGTGTTGAAAAAATACCAATATGCGTGATCAAGCCAAAAATGGGTGGCCCTGCCCAATTCTGTTTTCCAACAGCAATAGCTGGAGGACTGTTGCACCATTCGTACAACTATGGAATTATTTAAGATCAGTGGTGTATGTGACCGAGATCTACGGCAGAAAATAAATCGAATACTCATGAATTGAAATAGTTCTCAAATCAGCATCTATTACACTGTAAGACAAATTTAAACTTTTGGCCTCACCCATGATCAAACTGACCAGATTCTGAAAATATAGCTCAAATAAAAATATACATATCTTCCAGTTTTTCTAGATCAACTCATTTAAGATTTTTACGAGCAATTTAATTTTTTGAGGGAAGCTCCCATACGGCGACCGACTACTTCCTGTTCGCAGAACACTGCGAGTTGTTAACAGATTTTGATTAACTTTTTTTTTAATGTTTTTCAAATAGCCTGGAGCAGGTTCTGACAAAGCCCAAAATTAAAGTTTGTCACAAAACAATTATCACAAAAATGATAATAGCAATTTTTTCATGTGTAGGGTTGCTAAGTCATAAAACATATATAGTTATATGCTGGCTGAATACTGCTGGTCAGAACCCGCTCCTAGATAGTTGGAAAACATTCAAAAAAAAATTTGTGACAATTTTAATTTTTGACTATTTGTGAATTTTTTATTTTTGACAAATCTTAAATTTTGGCTTTATTAGAACCCGCTTCTGGCCATTTGAAAAATATTAAAAAAAAGCATCAACATTTGTTGACAAATTAAATTTGTGATAAACTTAATTTGTGACAAATTTAAAATTTGGCCTTCGTCATAACCCGCTCCTGACCATTTGAAGAACATTAAAAAAAGTTCATCAAAATCTGCTAACAACACGCACAGTTCTGCGATCAGGAAGGTCGCTGTATGGGAGCTTAGCTCCAAAAATTAATTAAATGAGCTGATCTAGAAAAACTGGGAGATACGTATATTTTATTTTGAGCTATATTTTCAGAATCTGGTCAGTTTGATCATGGGTGAAAAATCGTGTCGTACAGTGTTACAATTAGAGCGACGAACTTTAAACAACAGTGTAATATTAGAAATTACGAATGAGTGTGGAGGATTTTATTTCCTTGATGTACCCATGGGTTTTGATATTGTTGATTTTGGAAGATGTTTGATCACAAAACGAATCGCGTTGGCTACTGTATTCTTCTGTATTGCGCAACCCATTTTGACGTTGCAGAATGGCGCAATAAATTACAAGTTTCTGAGAACTGCACATGTAATATCAAGATAAAAAATGATGCAAACATGTCAAATCATATTGAGGGATGAGTGTACACACAAAAAATCGCTTAAACCCCTTGATGGCGCATTATAGGAGTTAAGAGGCAATACAGGATTAATTTATCCTTTTTAAATTAATTTAACCAGAAAATATAAGGGAACTGATGTATAGCTACTATGTATTCCAATGATACCCACGGATTTGCCGTTTGATTCAACTGATTACAGTAGCCAGTTCGGTAAGAATTTGCGATGACAATCAGTAATGCTGAAGGACATTCTATTCAAGTTTGCGGCTTGAATTTGAAAATCCATGTTTTTTTCCATGAACAGCTTTATGTTGCATGTTCACGTGTAGAAGGACCCACTGATTAACATATGTACACTCCTTTGGTTCTCCCATACACGTTTTATTATCAAAAGCATTGCAATCCATTTATGTCATTAAAAATATATTAATCCTTTAATATAACTCAAAAATTTTTGTTAAATTTCTATGAGAATACCAAAAGAAACTAACACAAAACAAAGATTTATTTCACTCAAAAAAGGTACATTTAAGTCAATACTCCTTTAGGCAGGACGAAATCTGCCCGGTCAGCTAGTATGAAAATAATAATGAACTATATATACTTTTTCAAGAATTCATAAACGGCTGATAGACGAACTCTCCTAAAAGTTTTATTTTTCTTGCCGAGATTTTTTAGATCTTTTGTAACTAGAATACTCTTGATACTAACATAAATCTCTTTAGCCCATTTGATTCAAGTTTTAATACTCCTAAAAGCATCATCGGTATTGACTTGTGTGACCGTTTGCATAATATCGCTGTATACGTCTTCTAAAATAGATGTTTCCTGATCTCTTTGAACAGAAGCTAATATTGCAATAAGAAATCAACCGATCGTCACGCATTAAGAAAAATCCAATAAGATCAAAAAGACATTCAAAAAGAATTATAAAGATGTTTTTTCAATGTAAATTTTTTTAAAAATGAAGCAAAAGGAATTAAGTCTACTGATTTGGATTTTTGAGTTCCAATCAATTTGAACTGCAGAATCTCTAATGCATTCGAAAATGCAGTTCGGATTATTGAATATTCGGATTAAAAGTGCTAAGGATTAGCGAGACTTCAATGTATATAAATTTTGTTCCCTTAACACAAAAAAAAATTCACATAGGTTAAGATTTGTGGTATAAATTTCAAATGTAAAAAAAAAAACTTTTTTGTCTCTACTGTGTGTCTTCGGTGCGCGTCCATTTTTTGAAAGTTCTAGCCCTAACCAGATGAAAAATATTTAAGACCCCTAAAATTTTGATCCCTAGGTATCCTGAAAATGGATTAAAGGTCATTTTAGGGCTATTTAGGACTTAAAACCTTTCGAATAATGTGTTGTCCAAACCAAATGACATATGGATAATATTTCGATGGGAGATCATTAATAATAATCCAGGCAATTTTTGGATTTTTAATTTTTTTAAAAAAACTGTGTCCGTTATTTTTGGCGGAATTTTAAATCTGCAATTTAACTCTCAAACGTTCGTTTTTCGACATCAATTTTTTATCTTATTTTGTTCTAGCAAAAATAGATAAAATATTTCGTCCTGTCTTCTAACCTTTAAGTCAAGTCTTCAACGTGTCTTTTCGATTCTTCTGAAGTGCTTTCGTCCGTCTTCAGTTGGGTCTTGCGCCAAGTCTCCACTAGTCATAAACCCGAGTCTTATGTCGTGTTTTCTGATCCCTATTGTGAGTCTTCATCACACAGCTTAATATTATTAACGTTTCAGCAAATAGAAGTGTGGCATTAATAACTGATTTTAATAAATTAATAACATCGAATGAAGAGCAAAAACAATAATTCCTGCAGGTTGTAGATAACCACAGAAAAAATTTCCAAAAAGTTTCAAAAAATAAACTTCTTACAATTAATTTTTTTTTTATTTTTTTATTTTATGGTCCAAAGAATGTGCAACATTATATATCTTCGCCCAAAAATACAAAAATGTTAACTATTTTTGCTAGAACAAAATAAGAAAAAAAATTTGATGTCGATAAACGATAATGCTCGTTTGAGAGTTAAATTTCTGATTAAAAATTCCGCCAAAAATAACGGACAAAGTTCTTTTTTAAAAAAATTCAAAAATCCAAAAATTGCCTGGATTATTATTAATGATCTCCCATCGAAATATTATCCATATGTCATTTGGTTTGGACAACACATTATTCAAAAGGTTTAAAGTCGTAAACATCCCTAAAATGACCTTTAAACGATTTTCGGAATACCTAGGGATACAAATTTTTAGGGCTTAAAATATTTTTCATCTCGTTAGGACTAGAACTTTCAGAAAATGGACGCGCAACTAGGTGTATTTTAACAATTTTGAAATGTGAACCGCTCTAATGTACACGTACAAAACTTTGACTCAGGAATGAATATGGACTATATCTGTTGACCCGTTCTGGTACCTCCCATACAAAATGACTTATTTTTTAAAAATTAATATTTCTCCCATAACTTCCAAACAGACACATGGGTTATAATGATATTTGGTAATTTATTTTGTAATAGGAAACAAAACCTCAGGAATCCTAACTTTTTGACACACCCCTTCTGGTACCTCCCTTATAAATAACTGACCGAAAGTTCTATTCAATAACTCAAGACTTCAACAATATCTTATATTGGGTGATGGTATTTATCAGTCAGTTTATCTGACTGAAATTTCTGTACTGGTACTCTTATCAAATGATACATGACAACCCCACAACCATAGTGATCTACGGCACAACAGAAGTTTTCTGAAATACCTAAGGAAACGCTTTCATCGCTGCTGTTACTTTGCTGGCTGCACTAATTCTTTAGTCACACACATTTAGTCACTTACATTGGTGTAGAATAGATAAATTTTGATATTTCTATGACATTGTGTGATAAACTCATTGTTTCATTCTTTGCAAATATGTCTCTGTCCATCCACTACTTGGCAAATTTTAAAATAATATCATGGCCTATATCAATATAAGATCGTGGGTTCGACGAATGAACTAAGAATAGTCAAATCTCGACAAATTTTTGAATTAAATGCAGTTAACCTGTTTTGGCAAGCGAAACATTTATGTTTTGAAGAATTTTTTTTAACATATCCATACCATATGCAAGAGACCACTTTGTCTAAAAAACTGGGTTTTTAATCAAAACGTTGATTCCAAATTGAAATTGTAATATCCGGTTTTTCAAATTACCCGTATTTTAAACAAAAACAGTTTTAATAACCGTGTTTTTATATATTGCGGAACTTTAAACATAAAACCGTTTCTAAGCCCACAATTTCATTAAAGTTCGTCTTGTTTAAAAAACCGGTTCCCATAAAGAATTATTTTAAATCAGCACCGAAAAAAGTCGATTCCAAATCGATATTTTCGTAACTGTATTTTTAAAAACCCGTAAGTTACATTCATAAATTGTTCGAGAATTATTACCTCACCTGGATTTAAGAGCCAAGTTTCTGCGTCGACATTTTTTTAGTATTTAATTAGAAATTTAGAAAACCTTTCTAAGCCTCTCCGTCTGTGGTTAATACATTTAATTAACAAACACATAAATCGATCATACGAAACGACAAAACATAACAGGAGAAGAATAACACTAACTTGTGCACATCCACTGTTTTGCTTACCTTTGCTACCAACAACATCAATTCATTTTCTTCATGCACTATCTTGCATTATCTCATTACCACGAACACACAATCACACATGTCTATTGTATCGCAAAAAAAAAAAAACAAATACGGCGGCTATTGCTATTTTATCGTACGCAAAACCAATTAAACAATTAAAAACGGATTTCACACGACAATTTTCTCACAACTTGACAACACTTAAAACTATTTACTGAAATCTGTATATTGCTGCCAATTTTTGCTATTTTAAAACACTTTTCACACAATAAAACATAATTTTAAGCCACAATTTATTTTTGCACATAGTATTGGGCCAATGCTTTTGTTAAACTAACGAGAATAGGCAAAATACAAGAAGAAAGGAAAAGAGAATTAATGTGTACTAGCAAGAGAGTGAGAGTGTTGATCACCGCCAGTGATGGCGTTAGAGTTGCCATTAACCAAAGAAAAAAGATGCAAAGTGAAAGGTCTGAAAGAAGAAGATAATTATATGTGCCCTAGCAAGAGAGTGAGTGGAAGAAGGTTAATCTCTGTCAGTGAGGGTTTCTGAGTTGCCAGAAACCAAAGAAAATATATGCTTATGTATGCAATGTGCGTAAATGTGATGGAAGTTTTGTAAAAATTTTGATATTTATATTTTTCATACTATAAGTAGTTGTAAATAGTAAAAAATGAATAATACATGTATTACTATTTGGGGGCTAAAGGTTTAACCTAAGTTCAGAATTTATTTTTGCAGTAATAAATGAAATGATTACTTTGAATTTAAAACCAGTACAGAAATTTCAGTCAGGTAAACTGACTGATAAATACCATCACCCAATATAAGATATTGTTTCAGTTTTGAGTAATTAAAATTAATAGATTTTTAATTAAAATACCTTGGCAAAACTTGTCTGAATTCAATAATATTTATGTAAAAGGGGCAATATCGATTATTTATATGGGAGGTACAAGAAGGGGTGTGCCAAATAGTTAGGCTCTCTGCGGTTTCGCCTCCTATCGCAACATAAATTTATCGACCAATTGTCATTACCCCCCTTCCAAGTGTCCGCTTGGAAAATATTAATTTTCCAAATATAGGTCATTTTGTATAGGAGGTACCAGAAGGCGTAAACCGATATAGTCCATGTTCATTCCTGATTCAAATCTTCATAACCGTACGCTTTACGCAAAATTTTACTGAATTCAGTGTACTTTAAAAAAAGATATGTATGTCAGACTATGGGGTTGGGTTCGGTCATTTGTATGGGAGGTTTCAGAAGGGGTGTATCAAATAGTTAGGTTTTCTTAGGGTTTGCATCCTATCTCCAGATAAATTAACCTACCAATTTTCATTACCCCACAAGTGTCCGTTTGGAAGTTATGGGAGAAATATTAATTTTCCAAAAATAGGTAATTTTGTATGGGAGGTATCAGAAGGCGTGAACCGATATAGTCCATATTCATACCTGAGTCTTATTTTCATAAGCGAACATCATACGCAAAATTTGAGTGAATACAGTTTACTTACAAAAAAGATATGCATGTAAAACTATAAGGGTCAATTCGGTCATTTGTATGGGAGGTACCAGAAGGGGTGTGTCAAAGGTTTCGGCTTTCTTAGGGTTTGTCTACTATTTCAAGATAAATAGTCCGACCAAATTAAGATATCCTCCGATGGTCTGTTTGGCAGCTATGGAAGAAATGTTAATTATCCAAAAATAGGTAATTTTGTATGGAAGGCACCAGAAGGGGTGGGTCTATTCTTCCCATTTACAATCCCATAAGTCCTGCTCATTCTTCTTAAAAAGTTCTGAAACGAATTTGGTCTTAAGATACTTGGGGTCTAACTCGTCTCCTTTAATGCGTTACACTTTTTTTCGTATCAAATGATATATACCCTTATCCCTAAGGGTGATGGTATAAAAATGGATTAAATATTAACGTTTAATCTAATATTTTAATACATGATGCCTAGAACACGAGCCTATGGGGCGCAGATCCACATTTAGATTCCTGTCTCAGTCATCTAAATTTTCATTCATAGGAGGATACCTCGATGTTTTACACAACAACTCTGCAGTAACAGTCAAGCAAATGCTTCTTAAATAACTGAAAGGGAATTTTTGTTAAGTTTTGTATGAGATATAAAGGGTGATTTTTTAAAAGCTATAGGAAAGTTAAAAAAAAAACACATAAAATGCAGAAAAATACATAAAATCTTAATTTGAATCGATAGTACGGTCCATATAATTTAATGTTTGAAGATTATTTCATGCAAGTGTTGACCGTGACTGTGCCTCAAATGGTCCATCCGCTTAGTCCAATTTTGGCATAATCTTTCCAACATTTCGGCCGGTATCTCATGAATAAATGCTTCAATGTTGTCTTCCAATGCGTCAATTGAACCGGGAATGTGTGTATAGACATGAGCTTTAACATAGCCCCACAAAAAATGGTCTAAAGGCGTTAAATCGCACGATCTAGGCGTCCAATTGACCGGTTCCGAACGTGAAATAAAATGTTCACCGAACTCGCCTCTCAATAAGTCTATTGTTAAGCATGCTGTGTGGCATGTGGCACCGTCTTGTTGAAACCACATGTCATGCAAGTCAAGCTCTTGCATTTTGGGCAAAAAAAAAAGTTGGATATCATCTCACGGTAGTGTTCACCATTCACAGTTACGTTACGATTCGCATCATCTTTGAATGATGCCACCAGCCCAAAAACCGCACCAAACTGTGACTTTTTTTAATGCATTGGTAGCTCTTGCAATGCTTCTGGCTGATCTTCACTCCAAAATGGACAATTCTGCTTATTAACGTACCCATTGAACCAAAAATGAGCTTCGTCGCTAAACACAATTTTTCAATAAAAAAGTGGATCTTCGGCCAACTTTCCAAGAGCCCATTCACCAAAAATTCTACGTAGCGGTAGGTCGTTCGGCTTCAATTCTTACACCAACTGTATTTTGAAAGGCTTCACACCTAAATCCTTATGCAAAATTTTCCACGTTGTTGAGTAACAGAGGCCCAATTGCTGCGAACGGCGACGAATCGATAATTGATGGTCATCATTAACACTGACCGATACAGCTGCGATATTTTCTTCACTTCGCACTCTACGTAAGCGTGTTGGTGGTTTAATGTCCAACAATGTAAATTTGATGTGAAATTAGGCACAATAGCCCGAATAGCCGCTTCAGTGGGTCGATTAAACTGACCATAAAATGGAAGAAGCGCGCGATGAACTTTCTTAACAGAGCACGCATTTTGATAATAAAATTCAATAATTTGCAAGCGTTGTTCGTTTGTAAGACGATTCATGGTTAAATTATAGACCAAACTCAAGATGTCTGACAGTCTGATGTCTGAAACACGAAACGTGCGTCAGCTGTTTAAACTAGTGTTGCCAAAAAGATAATAGCTAAAAAATCACACTTTACTTTATAAATTTTTCTATTAGTTGTAGTCCAGAAGAGATGTCACATTATCCCATGGCCAACTTTGAATATTATAAAAACGAATATTTATTTTATATAACATTCACCATTTCTCCCACTTTTGTGAATTATCAGAAGATATCTCAACTTTTACATATGACTTTAATTATAACAATAATTACATATGACTACCGAACACAAATTCTTAATTTAACTATAAAGTCGTAGCAGATTTTAATTTAGATTTTAATTTAGAAAACAAAATATTTAATAAACATTCCGACATTTTACACTCTCTAAGCGGTGCAAGGACATCTTCCTTCGTATTATTTAGCATGAGAATGAGACTTTGAACTCATAAACAGTTTGTTTTATCCTTGAAATGCCAGGAGAATGTACTTGCAACTGGATGTGTAGGTATGAAAATGAAAATATAACATAAGCCCAGTTGTTGAAAAAACACACAGAAAAAACATCAACGACCAAATATAAAAAGAAGCATATAAATAAATTGCAATGCAATAACATTAAGTACAGCGTAGATATTGTTCATATTCCCAAGTGTAAATTCATGAACATTGTTGCTAGCACTACTGCCAGCGAACGCACAAAATACGTAGCAATATTAACCTATGCTTTTACTAACATACAAAATGCAAAGGTATGCCTAAAAGCTAAGGTTGGAAATCAACCCGTTCAGTGAATTTACAAATATACAATGTAGGGAGAAATTTAAACCAGCACAGAAGTTTCAGTTAGGTAAACCCAACATAAGATAATGTTTAAGTCTAGGAAGTAAGCAGAATGGGTGTGACAAATAGTTAGGTTTTCTGAGGTTTTGCCTCCCATCACAATATAAATTAACTGACCAAATTTGAGTATCCCCCAAGTGTCCGTTTGGAAGTTATGGGAGAAATATTAATTTTCCCTGAAATAGGTCATTTTGTATGGGAGGTACCAGAAGGCGTGGACCGATATAGTCCATATTCAATTACATAAGCGAACATCTTACGCAAAATTTGTGTGAATTCAGTGTACCTCCAAAAAAGATATATGAGAGCAACTATTAGGGTCAATTCGGTCATTTGTGTTAGAGTTACCATAAGGGGTGTGGCAAACGTTTCGGTTTTCTTAGGGTTTGTCTACTTTTGCAAGATAAATAAGCTGACCAAATTCAAATATCCTCCGGTCGTCCGTTTGGAAGTTATAAAAGAAATATTAATTAATTTTGTATGGGAGAAGGGGAGGGGCTATTCTATCCAGTTGCAATCCCATTAGTTCATTTTAATAATATGAATACTGGTAAAATTTTATACCGATCCGTTAAGATTTACTCGAGTTATCCTGCTCACCAGCCATCCATCTAGCCAACCAGACAGACGGACATAGCTCAATCGTCTTAAAATGTCCTGAAACGAATTTGATCTTAAGATACTTTGGGTCTTACATGCTCCTATAATGCGTTACACTTTTTTTTGCGTATCAAATGATATATACCCTCATCCCTGAGGGTGATGGTATAAAAAGGTAAACAATTAGCCACCGCCTTCTCAAACAAGCTCTCCCAGCTATTACTATATAGCGGCTTTACTTCTGACGTTGCCGCTATACAGAGCAGCGAAGTCCATGCCAACCACCACAACAATAGTGCTTGGAAATGAAAAACCCAGACAAACCCTGGTAACATGAAGAAAGTCGCATAGAGCCTAAGGAACAGCATGCTACTTACGGAGCAACGCTACAGCGAATTGTAACGCGGGTTGTTAGAGAACGGTACAAGGAGACAGTAAAACTGGCGAGGCAAGGCACAGTGGTAACCGTTTCATACAAAGAGCTGCCAAAAATAGAATGAGTTTTCATAGGTGAATAATATTTGGCACATCTCACAGTCTCTTTTAGACAACAAGTTCTTAAATTTGGTTAATATCTGTGAAGAATTCAAGGACCTCTCTTAGGTCCTGAAAATTTTAATTTCATAGTAGGCACACCAAAGTTGTCATATCCATTGATTCCATCAATCTATGACTAAATCTACAGTTTGGTCAATGTCGGACAAAGGATTCAAGGACCTCTCTTATGTCCTGAAAATTTAAATTTCATAGTAAACACACCAAAGTTGTCATATCCATTGATTCCGTCAATCTATGACTAAATCTACAGTTTGGTCAATGTCGGACAAAGGATTCAAGGACCTCTTTTAGAGTACACTTTCAAAAAAAAAAAAAAATTACAACGAAAAAGGTGAGGCCGCTTTGTTCTATTGAAGATAACTCAACAATCCTTATATTCAAAACATATACCCTATCAAAATAAGTGCCCTTATCATGTCTGTAAGAATATTGTAAAATTTTGTACTTCAATCCTTCTCAAATTAAAGTTTATAGCCGGACGAACAAACCATTTCCATTTTGTTAACCTATCCAGAATAACTATTTCCGCTGATATTTTATTGTTTACCCACAACAAAAAATTTTATTACTCATACATTTCGAATGCTATTTTCTTAGAAATTTTTCTTTCATGTCAGTGTATGTGTTTAAAAAAAACAAGAAAAGACACGTTTTTCTTAACTTACACATAATGCAATTTACAAGACCAAAATTGAACACTTGTGCCGCATCACTAACCAGACACCTGTCCAAGTTCTTAATCATACCATGCAGTATTTAATACAATCTTGCCCGCCAATGTTCGTCCAATGCAAGCCTCATGTGATAATGAAGCATTTGAGAAAATTTCAAATGTGGGTAAAGAAAAAGTGGTGATCGGGTAAGTGAGATGGAGTTGACGACGATAATGATGATGATGGGGCTGATGTGAATGAACCTCCAATGCTTTTAATTAAAAACACAAAACTTTAGGGATATTGTTAAGCGTATAAATTTGTATAACAATACGTGTAGGTTAACAAGTGTGTTCGTGTTTTGACTTTGTATTTAAGTGCGTGATGGTGTATCAGTGCATTACGGTCCAGCAGCGGAATATATGTGTTGAAACGCCCTTATCCGTTCTTAATTTCCAAATTAATTTGTATGAAACGTTGTAATGAAAATCATTAAAAAAATTCCGAATTTTTTAGATTTTCATATAAATATTTAAAAAAAAAGCATGAGTAGTAAACAATTTTTGAAGCAAAACATAAAATGTTTCAAATAATGAATTCATAGATGAATAAAAACCTATGAATTCATCGCCTTCAAAAAAGATAGCTGCATGATTAAACTATAATATAAGAATAGTGCGAGAGTATTGCATAATAAATGACTCACACAATCTGGAAATCTTTCGTTTGCATGACTTATGAGAACGTTTATAGATTTCCCCCGAATTTCTAGAATGCCTTACAACCAATGGCCTGGCCGATTCCCTTACAGCAGTGTTATGAAATTCTTACGCGGTTCTTGTGTTTGAATACAAACAATGTGGCTGAGGTCTTTGAGTGTGGGTGAGTAAGTTCCAAGTAATAGAATCTTACGGAAAATGAAAACCTTAAGGCATTGATGTATGTGCGAAAATATAACTCAAAATAACGCAATATACTTGCTGTAAAGAGTTTGCATTAAGGACGCAAGTTATGGAAATGCACATCAACAACAATTACGCAACACTAAAAAATCATCAACCATTAACTTTATAAACTGTTTAGTTAAGAACATTCGTTGTGAAGTCAGATCTGTTATAAATAAAAGTATACATTTGCTAAAAAAAAAGGAAGGAAAAAATTTGATATTATTGGCAATTAAGTGAATGTATTTTATTTTAAAAGAATTTCGAATTTTTGTTTGCAAAAAGGATTCATGTCTCCGAGTGATTTGAATTGTTAGATACTGGCTGTGTTACTTACTTACTTAGCTGGTACTTCTTTACAATCCCAGTGCATTATATACCGCACGTAGAAAAATATTATAAGCGCCTCGATCTTCTGCACTTCTTCTCCAGTTAGTCACACCAAGTTCTTTAAGGATGAAGAAGCATTGTCGAAGACTTTAAGAGCTGGAGCATTTTCGTCCTACGTACAACATGCCCTAGCCAACGCAACCGTTACACCTTAATGCGTATGACCACGTCAATGTCAGTGTACAGCTCGTACAGCTCATGATTCATACGACGCCGATACTCTCCGTTAACGATGATGGGCCCATATATTTTACGGAGTATTTTTCTCTCAAATACCGCCAGAACCGATTCATCCGCTTGTGTCATAACCCAGGATTCTGAGCCATACATTAAGACAGGTAGAACCAGTATCTGGTATAGCGTCGAGAGAGGGCTCTGTCATTGAATCGCTTGCTTAGTCCGCAACTTAAACTTAATTTCCCTTTGCACCCCATGAATGTTGTGAATTAACACGCTTTCTATTTTTAGATTCACAACTAACGGCACCTACTTGTTTATCGACGAATGCGAACGTCACTGTTTGAGAAGCTCTTACTAGACACGACGATTGAATCGACGCTTAATACTGCGAAGTTGCTGTCAACAACATTCGAGGGGAGCCGACAATGAAAGAAAATTTTATTTATTTATTTTTTCCTTTAAGATGACTAGAGCCAGGTTTGAACCTGCGATCTCCCGCATGGTAGTCGCGTGTTCTAACCACTATGCCACGGCCGGTCCGTAATAGCATTTATTTGCAAGCAGGATTCTTCTCCGCATTTCTAGGCTGACATTATTTGCTTTGTTGATGGCGGAGCCTAGGTAGACAAAATTATCTACCACCTCGAAATTATAGTTGTCAACGTTCACGCAGTTTCCCAAACGAGTAGATTCTTTGTTCGTTGAAACTAATAACTTCGTTTGGTCCTCGTTCACCGTTAGGCCCATTTTCGCTGATTCCTTCTGAGTAACTGAGAAGGCTGCAGTCACATCCCGCAGTTTTCGACCGATGATGTCTACGTCATCAGCGTACGCGAGTAGCATGTGGCTTTTGTTGAATATCGTGCCACTCGTGTTTACTGCAGCTTTTCTCATTATCATCTCCATCACTATGTTGCAGAGATCACACGATAGGCCGTCGCCCTGTTTTAGGCCTCGTCTGGTAGGGAATGGCCCCGTAAGGTCCTTGCCAATCTTCACTGAAGACTTCGTGCCAGTTAGCGTCATTCCACAAAGACGTAAACTCAGCCATTTCTGCCGTATCGGGCTGTCGAAGGCAACTTTATAGTCGACAAAAAGATGGTACGTATCGATATGTTTCTCTTGGATCTTTTCCAGGATTTGCCGAAGTGTGAAAATCTGGTCAGTTGTTGATTTTCCGGGTCTAAAGCCACACTGATAAGGCCCGATCAGGTTGGATAACATTGGCTTTAGTCTTTCACATAGCACACTCGACAGGACCTTATATGCGATGGGTAAAAGGCTGATAATATTTTTCTACGTGCGGTATATAATCCTCTGGGATTGCATAGAAGTACCAGCTAAGTAAGTAAGTAAGTAAGTAAAAGGCTGATCCCGCGGTAGTTGGAGCACACACTTGGATCACCTTTTTTCAGCACAGGACATAATACGCTTACATTCCAGTTGCTGAAAGTGTTCTCTCCATATGTGCAGCACACTCTGCGTATCCGTGACCAGATTTCCATCCTTGTCCTTACAGGTGGGGAGGCCATTACCGTATCCATTTGCTCTTACTTTCTGGTAAAATTTTCGGGCCTCACCTGTATCGCTTCATATCCTCGTTCTCCCGCTTCTTCATCTGACGTTTTTTTCGCCTAAATAGCCGTTTCGCCACGGGTTACTATTGGCTGTAGCGTTGCCCTATAAGCAGCATCCTGTTCCTCAGACACTATGCGACATTCTTGATCATACCAGGATTCGTCTGAGCGCCGCTTTTCGTATCCTAGCACGATTGTTACGACGGTTGCCAAAGACTGCTCAATATGCTGCCACTGCGTATCGGTAACGTCTGGAGTAGAGACGATGTCTCGTAGAAGTTGGGAGAGTTGGTTGGAGTAGGCAGCGTCTATCTCTGGGTTTTGCAGCTTTGCGATGTCCAGCTTTCTTTGTGTTTGGTTACGTGCATTTTTCGCTCTGCTTAATCTTGTGCTCACCTTGGCTGAAAACAGGTAATGATCCGAGCCAATATTACCACCACGGATCACACGCACGTCCCTGACACTAGATGCATGCCTGCCATCAATTACCATATGATCAATTTCATTTTTGGTGTTTTTATGGGGGGAAAGCCTGGTGGATATATTTGTGGTGAAATCTGGTTCCACCCACTTCCATGTTCCTTACAGCTGCGAAGCTACCCATCCTAAACCCGTTGTCTGACGTGTCGATGAATTTGCCGATTGATGGACCAAGAACAACTTCCCTTCCCAGTTTTGCATTAAAGTCTCCCAGAAAAATTTTAATGTCGTGTGCAGGGCAGCGGTCGTACATTTTCTCTAGGCGCTCGTAAAATGCATCTTTAATCTCATCGTCTTTATCTTCCGTCGACGCATGAGCACAAATCAGCGTGATGTAGAAATATTTCGCCCTGATGTGGGTATTCGATCACTAACAGTTGTGAACAGCAAAACAATATGTCTAAGTCTCTCGCCAACAACAACAATTTTTACTGCGCGAGCATCCTTGTCCTGTTCATCTCATCTCCTGGATGGCGGTGATGTCAGCCGTATATTTTTTTAATACGTCCGCCAATCGGATAGTGGCACTTCTCTATAGAGGGGCGCCATATAGCCAGTAAAGGACCTGAAGGCGGATGGCAAACACAACCATCAGGGTTCGTCGCCCACTATCTGCCGCTATTCATGAAAAAAAAAATTTAACGAACAACGTTGCCCAGGTGCCACCTCGAAGGATGCTGTGAGTCGGTTTGAGAGGCAAGGTTCACTTTACATCCCCAACGACATCCAGACAAACGGACATCCTTCTTAAAAAGTCCTGAAAAGAATTTAATCTTAAGACAATATGGGCCCATATCCTCATCTCTTAGGGTAAAAAAATAATTATAGTATTATATACTGATTGTGATTTTTTTAATCTTTTTTTTGCACAATTTTGCATAGTTTTATAAAAAATTAAGACCTAACAAATCCACCTCTAGGTATCTTCATTGCAATACCCTTTACACCCATGCGCCCACAAACTTCACTAATAACAACATTTGCAACTGTGGCAAAAGCAACAACAACAAAAACAACAACAACTAGGACATCTCTATCTACTCTAGAAGCCAGGAGTAAGAGAGAAAACTTTGCGTTAACTGAAAAACATGTACAAGCCGAGTTGAAACGGCACACCAACAACAAAAGCAAAACTGAACAGGATAAAACACTGGAGTAGATTGAATGCCAACCATGCATTGAAATGAATAAGAAAGTGAAAGGAAAGAAAAGAAAAGCCGGAATTGAAAAGAAGAATTGAATGAAGCAACAGCTTCAACCACACATATCAAATCACAATTAAAACAAAACAATCAAAACGGAAATGAAATTCCCGCGGAAATAAAATGTTTAGCAAAGGAATGTTGACGCACACACACGCACTTGATACATAAATACACGTGTACTCATACACGCCGCCCATATGTGGCAGTTCATACATTCATATGCCCTCGCGACTGATTACCACACACACAATCGCATCGCATCAAGTATTCCACGCACATATGCTCACAGATGCCTGCAAAGAAATAAATTTCTATAAAAGGATACGTACGCAACAACACATGGAGGACCTCTGACTTTGTCGACATAATTAAAAGTAACATACTTACGATATTTATATATTTTTTGCTCGCTCACTGGTTGTTTCTTGCGTACTTTTTTTTCGCTTTCTTATTGTTCTCTATGAGGAATAATAATATTAAATGTGTTTTCTGGGCTTACATGTTCATTTAGGAATGTGTGACATTATGTACTGGAAATTATGTATTTTATTTATATATTGAAGAGCATGAGTTGGTAGCCTTATGTCACTTAACGAGCAGGGTTAAGTGGATTTTGTTTAATTTACTAAAAACAAGCGGTTGTTATTTTAGATACTGACATTGTTGTTAAAAAGTATTTTCTCTCTCTCATTGAACCTGTTGCAAATTACAAATTCTCATAGAATTCGTACGAAGTTGATTAACGCCAGAGGGTTGTGTTATTAAATTAAATATTCAGTGTGACAATAGTAAATTTAACGGAATTACATTCGATTTAATTTGTCCTGTCAGTTGAGGGAACGGATAACTCTACTGAAGGACTTGACAACAGCGTATAGTAAGTTGTTCATGAGTCAAGGAAAATAAAATATTATCTGAACAACACTTAGTCCATTGATTGAAATTTGTATAAAATTTTTGGATAAACTATCGCAGTGTATCTGGAGATACTTCGTCCGATGCAAATAAATATAAAATAAAATAACTAATAAAACATTTTATTTTTTTTAATTTTTTTAATTTTTCACATAACCCAGGTCTAGTCATATAGATTAACCAAATTAAATTCCTACAAATTCTAGTAAATTTTTCAACAACAACAATATTTTTCCTTTCATCCTCAAGTATCCATCAGTTTCAACCATAAGCTATCGATTGGAATAAACACTTATTTCAACAACTCAAAATAGCAGCGATAACAAAATTGCTAAGAAAGAAAAAAAAACGAAACAAAAGATATTAAGCTTAACATCATTGACAACTTAACACCTCTACCGCAAGGCGAAGTACGAATAAAACCCCTTAAAAACGAAAACAAAAGCAAACTGTAATACAACATCGAATAAAAGCAATTTAATGTAAAATAACATGTAAATCCTCGTATGCCACCCAACCAACCAACCCCTGTTAGCGTCAATACTTAGTATCCCTCATTTAGAGATGAATAAAAACGTAGAAGTGGAAGTGGAAGTGAATAACAGACGGACGCTGTTGACGCTGCTGCTGCTTTGCTATGCTATGCTTAGCGTTCGTGTATATTCTCAACAAGGGCATTATCAGTCAAAAAGCCTAAATTAGCTGAATCAGCCTTAAAGTTATTCAGCTGTTATGTTGTACACTATAATAGGTATTGATGGTGGTAATACAATGAAGCACTTGAATGATAGATTTTCATGATTTGAGAAACTGTTTCTGTTAGATCTTGGATTGAATTATGTTTATATACTATTTCATAAAACTTCATTATCAAATCACTGAATTTTTGTTTTGAACACATTTTACTTCTCCTAGTTTTGCTCCTAGTTTTGCTTTATTAAATTTTCGAAACCTAAAAGTATGTATATTAGGGTGGCAGCGAAAATTCAACTTTGGATTCAACTTGCCCGAGCAGAACATCGTGTCAGTTGTTATAAAAAAGCAAAATCGGACAAACTTAAGCCGTGATCCCAAAACGTAAAAGGTCAAATCTTCTATACATATAAAAATGAGTTTGTGTTTGTTTGCAACACAATGGCAACGCGAGCTGTTCGTGAACGGCACAGGGAGAATAGACGTGAGGCAACTCGTCTTTTTAGAAGACAAAAGAAGGAGCTGAATAAGATGCAGGATCGGTGCACTGAGTTGCTCCGAAGTAGAGGGGAAGCCCGAAAATTCTACCAGAGAGTTAAGGCGAGACTGCGTGGAACAAGGTTGCCCTCCTGCAAAGTCAGCGATGGTCAGCTGTCTACGAATACCACTACTGGATACGGATACCACTCCAGAAGACTTCACTCCAATCCATGACGATGGTATTAACTAACCACCTCCGAGCTAGAGCGAGATACGTGTGGCAATTTCCCGCCTTATAAACAACAAAGCTACTAGGGCCGATGGACTCCCTGCTGATTTATTTAAGGCTGGCGGTGAGGAGCTGATTAGGAGCATGCATCAGCTCATGGAGAACATCTGGCTAGAGGAGAGCATGCCCGGCGATTGGAGACTTAGTCTGTTATGTCCCATATACAAGAAAGAAGATCGAAGTGAATGTAACAACTATCGTGGAATAAGCCTATTACCAATTGCGTACAAGGTCCCTCAAGCATATTGTGTGAACGTCTAAAGCCAATTGTAGAAAAACTAATTGGACCATATCAGTGCGGCTTTAGACCTGGCAAATCTACGACGAATCAAATATTCATTCTACGACAAATCCTGGAAAAACCTCATGAAAAGCAGATCGACACCTACCACCTCTTTGTCAACTACAAAGCTGCCTTCGACTCTTCGATAAGAAACAGGCTTTATGAGGCCATGTCTGAGTTTGGTATTCCTGCAAAGCTAATTCGACTTTGCAGATGTAACTTGGAACACTCCACACCCTGGGTTAGGATTGGTAAGGAGCACTCTGAACCATTCAACACAGAAAGAGGTCTCAGGCAGGGTGATAGCCTGTCCTGTACACTATCTATATATATATAAAAATGGTGGCAAAAATGTATCGTAATTCATCAGTTGAGAACGGTTGGACCGATTTTCCTGAAATTTTTTTTCAGTTGTTCGTAATTGCCAAGAGGAGGTTTATGAATAAGAAAATTTTGGGAAATTCCTCCGGAAAAGCCGGAAAATTGCTAAAACCGAAAATTGCTTTTTTGTATGGAATTTTGTGTGCAATTGTTATGAATGGTTTTTCGAATGGAAAAATAAAATTTTTTTTTGGAAAATTCGGAAAATTCCGGAAAAATTCGAAAAATTTCAATACTATTTTTCGATGAAATTTTGCTTTTTGTCGTACGATTTGATAGTTTTGAACGATGTAACTTGCGAAAAATCTATATATATAAAAATGGTGGCAAAAATGTATAGTAATTCATCAATTGAGAACGGTTGGACCGATTTTGCTGAAATTTTTTTTCAGTTGTTCGTAATTGCCAGGAGAAGGTTTATGTAAAAGAAAATTTTTGGAAAATCCTCCGGAAAAGCCGGAAAATCGGAAAAACCGTAAATTCCTTTTTTGTATGGAATTTTGTGTGTAATTGTTACGAATGATTTTTCGAATGGAAAAATAAAAAAATGTTGTTGGAAAATTCCGGGAAAATTCGAAAAATGTTAATACTATTTTTTGACGAAATTTAGCTTTTTGTCTTACGAATTGATAGTTTTGAACGATGTAACTTGCGAAAGATTTCGGATAATTATTCCCAAATGACTTTCCGAATGTATAAATATAAAAATTCTCGGTGGAAAACTCGGAAAATTCCGAAAAAATCGAAAAATTTTAATTTTTTCGGCAAAATTTTTGTCGGTTTTCGAATGCAAAAATAGAAAATTTTAGTTGGAAATTATGGAAAATGCCAACAAATGTCTTTTTTATGGACACAATTTTGCAATTTATCATATGTTTTGGTAATTTTGGGCGATGTAAATGTGAACAATTTCGAACAACTATGACGTTTCGAATGGAAAAATAGAAAAATTCTTGGTGGAAATCGCGGAAAATTCCAGAAAAGATTTGGATGCCTTCGACGAAATCTTCCATTGTATTGCCTGATTTGATGATTTCAGACGACTTAAATGTCCAAAATTCGTTGTGTTGCTGAAAAATTTCGGATTATTGTGAAATATATAAATATAAAAATAGTGTGTGTAGTTTGCTCTATTTTTTTCAATTGTTCGTAATTGGCAGCAATTTTTTATGCCAGAAAAGCCGAATAAAAAGGTTAGTTAAAATAACTTTTATGCGTATCGATAGCAAATTGCGTTAGCTGTTGCACTATATGCTGCCACTTTGTTGAAAAGCAGTCGAACTGCACACTCCGCTTTGAAGTTGCCGATGAATTTTTTCACAGTTGACAAGCCATTGGGCACAATATCCCAAAGTTCGGCGACAGCGAAATTGTTGCAAGAATGCAAAATTATCATTTGGGATGATTGCACGATAGCGCATCAACGAGCTTTGGAAGCAGTTGACCGAAAGATGAAGGATTTGTGAGGTGACTCGAAATGATTTGGTGGGGCTATGATATTTCTGTCGGAAGACTTTGGTCAAACGCTTCCCGCCATCCCAAAATGTACTGCTGCTGATGAAATTAATGTCTTTGTGGCGGAATGACAAGGAGCTGAAATTAACTACGAGCATAAGAGTCACGTTGCAAAACTTCCCATCGGCTACTGCATTTTCAAATTATATACTGGCGTTTTTTTATGGCCAAATTTCTCTTGACGTTTCAACTGGATTGATGACATTCCTGTAAAATTTTTTCAAAGGAGAGGAAGTCCTTATCCCTCGAATTTCTATTACTCCAACCGATTTTCCCTACCAATTCTAGCGAATTCAATTCCCCATTCGATTGGTTTTTGCGATGACAATCAATAAATCACAAGGCCAATCATTGGAAGTTTGTGGGATCAACCTCGAATTTCTCAGTTTTTCGCGTGTTATCAAACTGTCTTCATTTTTTGTTTTAGCGCCGGAAATCGAAAAACATTGTTTATCAGACCGCTCTTCACTGATTTCGATTAAATTCAAAAGTCACATTAAAATTTGAACTATATGTATTTTAATATTACTTTGGAGCTTATATGAAGGCGTTAACTTGGAAGTTGTATGGCAGAACAACGTTTGCCGGGTCAGCTAGTTTAATATAGTTATGGAGAAGGTGATGAGAAAGGCTGGTGTCAACATGTCTGGTACAATATTCCACAAGAGCCACATGCCACTAGCATATGCAGATGATATAGACATCATTGGCCGAAATCTGCGGGATGTTACTGCAGTTGGATTCCTACTCTTTTAGCTACGTCGATGTCGTGGTAAAGCTCATACAGCCCATGGTTCATCCGATGGCGAAACTCGCCGTCGACAGAGATAGGTCCAAATATATTTCGGAGTACTTCTCTCTCGAATACTCCCAGGTTTGGTATGTCCGTCGTCGAAAGCACCCACGATTCGGCAACATTCAACAGAACGGGTCAAAATGTACCGAGATAAGGTGGTGTTACTAAAGTGCTACCGAAGTCCGTAAAAACATCTATTGTCGAGCACTATTCTCCGCTTGACTTGGCTGAGATTATTTGTCTTATTGACGGAAGATCCGAGGTAGGTAAATTCATCCACTACCTTAAAACATTAAATGTCAACGTTCACGATGCGTCCCCATCGAGAGGACTCTTTGTTCGTCGAAATCATTGTTTTTATTTTGTCCTCGTTGACAGCTAAACGCATTTTTGCTGACTCCTTTTCCAGTGCTGAGAAAACTGCAGTAACATTCCGCAGATTTCGGCCAATGATGTGTTTATATTCGGCTTAGGCTAGTAGCATGTGGATCTTGGGGAAATGGTGCAAGACATATTGACAGCAGCATTTCTCATCACCTTCTACATCACCCTTTCCGAGACCACTTTCCGTGTTGAACGGTTCAGAGTGATCCTTACAAATCTTAACGGAGGATTTGGTGTTTTCCAAGGTACATCGAATTAGCTTTGCAGGAATACCAAACTCAGACATGGCTCAATGTAACTTACTTCTTATCGGAGTGTCGATGGCAGATTTGTAGTCGGCAAAGAGGTGGTAGGTGTCGATCTGCTTTTCATGAGATTTTTTTCAGGATTTGTCGTAAAGTGAATATTTGATCCATCGTAGATTTATAGGGTTCATTTAGTTTTTCTACAATTGGCTTTAGACGTTCATCCTATATGTTCAAAAGGACCATGTACGTACTTGGTAATAGAGTTAATCCAAGTTAGTTCTTACACTCACTACGGTCTCATTTCTTGTATATGGGACATAACAGACTGAGACTCGAATCCCCGGGCATGCTCTCCCCTAGATTGATGTTCTACATAAACTGATACATGATCTTAGTCAGGTCCTCCCTCCATGCCTTAAACGATTTAGCAGGGAGACCATTGGCTCCAGCCGCTTTGTTATTTTTAAGGCGGGAAATTGCCACACGTATCTCGCTCTTGCTCGGAGGCGTACAGTTAATACCATCGTCATGGATTAGAGCGGGGTCTTCTGGAGTAGTGTCTGTATCCAGTACGTTATCCGGGTCCTTCACTAGCTGGCCATTGCTGTCCTTGCAGCAGGCCAACCATTTTTCACGCATTCTCCCATAATAACCATTTAGGCTTTCCCTCTGCTTCGGAGCCGCACAGTGCACTCATCCTATCTCTTCTTCAGCTCCTTTTTTTCCGTCTAAAGAGGTGAGTTGCCTCTCGTCTCTTCACCCTGTGCCGTTCACGAACAGCTCGTGCTGCCATTGGCTGCAGTTAAGCCCTGTATGCAGTTTCCGTCCCTCACGTCGCATTGCGATATTCATCATCGTACCAGGCATCATCTTGAGATTACTTTGAGTACCCAAGTACGCTTCTCGCAGTCCGTTCTATGGAGTCGGCTATATATTGCCAGTATGAGGTAATATTGTCAGGGGTTGGAGCATTCCGTAGCAGTTGAGTTAGGTCCGCTACCTCTGCGGTCCGCAGTTTACCGATTTCCAACCTTCGTTGTGCTTTGTTACGTACGTTTTTCGCCATGCTTAGCCTTGTGCGTACCTTAACTGTGGTAAGGTAGTGATCGAAGTCAATGTTTACACCCCTGATCACTCGTACGTCCAGAACACTCGTTGCGTGCCTTCCATCGACTACAACGTAACATAATCTATCTGATTCCTCGTCAATTGATCTGGAGATAACCATGTTGCCTTATGGTAGTGCTGCTAATATCCACATTTCTTGCCGCAGAGATAAAATCAGTCTGATACCACTGTTGGACATTTCGCTGTGCTCAAATGCGGTCTCCCTGCATATCGCCTAGTACAATCTTGATTCTCTTCTGTCGGAGCATGGGCACATATAAATGTTATGTATGTCTTGACTGTAATGGTGGCTATTCGTTCACACACTGGGTTGAACCGTGACACTAGGTGTCGCAATCTCTTGCCAACTACAAATCCACATCCAAACTCGTGCTTGTCCGCAGGACCACAATAGTAAAGATTGTCTGTAAAGCCGTTAAGTCAGCCTTGTATTCTTCGAGGACTTCCGCTAGTTAAATGGAGGCACCTGGTCAATACAGTGTTCTAACATTTTAGTTTGTGGTAGTCGTCAACATTTTATTATTTTCTTACTTCTTTTCATTGCAATAGTTCAAATGTCGGTGGCGGGTTGCAAGCCCAGCGCACCACTTCGCAGTTTTCTCCTCCTGCCAGGATTTTATTACAGCCGCCCATTTTGGGTCAGACGTTGACCAGGATACTGCCCACTCTGGTAGATTTATAATTATTATTCTAAAATAGATTAATAAAAATAAAACATACTTTTATATTTGTGTAAAATCGGACCATAAATATAACATACATTATCGAAATCATTCAACCCTAGCGCCACCTACCGGTTTCATTTATACGAGTACAAACACTTTTACTTATGATGAAATAAACATTATTTCTAAATTGATATAACAAAAACCGTGACACGAGATTTCTATAAATAAGATTATCTTTGCAAATATAACTCTGTTACTACGCAAATTAGTGTGACAACCAGCAAATTAGCATAAACACAAATTTTGCGTTAGTTATTAAATGTACATGGTATATCATAAATAACACAGTTTACAATAAACTTGTGTTACATATTAAAACAACTTGAATACAAATCCTTAAAAAGTAGGGAGTGAAATCGGCCGTGTAGCTTTTTTTTATTATAAAGTAAATGTTAGATGACACAGAAAATTTATATTTTTAAAGTAATACCTTTTACTCTTTTCGCACCCACTTAAACACAGTAAAGTTTTCCGTAGGGTATTCAACAAATGTCATATTGCGTGCTCCCCTCCTTGTTGTTTGCCTTAAGGCAAAAAAGCAAAAAATTTTCTATATTTTACATGAACATTTCTCTTGGCTATGGCAGACCTATGTATTAATTTGCCATCAGTCTTTCGATAAGGATTAGTACCATTCTTAAGATTCGCCTTGCTGTCCTCCACCTCTTTTTTTTGCTGCACTTCTCTTACTGGTTGACTGTTTGTGTTTTAAGTCAAGTTATTTTTCTTGTTTCCAATACATACAATTTCTTTGTTCTTTTATTTGCTAAATCCTTACAAATATAAAGTTTAGTTTTATCACTTTATTATCAGCATTTGCAAAATATCAATTTTTTTCTGTCATTCGCTTGTGTCAAAACATCTGTGTTTGATGCTAGGTTTGGCCTGAGGAAGTGATAAGTTGGGATTTTTGTACTTTTGTTTTACAAAAACATTAAACTGTTGTGGTGGTTACTAAACAAAAACGTCTGCCTGGTCCTCATTAACAATCATTATTTGTTTACAATTGCAAAATATTCTTATAAATGACTTTGTGGACCTACAGATCATTGCGGATATGTAAAGCCTGCCCGAAAGTAAGAGTAAGTAAGCATAACTTTTTAGAATTATAAATGTTAGATTGTGTTATAGATGTCACCGGTTTTCGATAAATTTTATGCTGTTTTGTACATGTTTATCTTCTGCCGCAGATTAAACAGTCGTAGTTGTATGGTAGGTTAATGTGGTGAAACTGTTGAGGACTTCTTTATTAATCCATGAAATATGTATTTTTAAAATGTACAACAAAGAATAAAATCACATGATAATAAATTAACAACAAGTTGTTGTAAAAGCTTGGCTTTTTAAAACTAATTGATTTTACAGAATTTGTGGAAATTATATAAGTCTCATTTATACATCAATTTTAAAATTAGGATATACAAAAAGTATACCAAAAAAAACTTGTTTTTCCTTAACACCCCATAATAGAGATATGGAAAAGCCTCCGCACACAACGGCACCAACTGTTTATAGACAAATACGAACGTCAGCTGTTTAAGTGGCTTTTAGTAGACTTTTGCTGCAAAGTTGCCGCCGACAACATCGAGGGAATGAATGAATAATGTAGATGCCAGGATGCTGGAATCGAAGACGGGATCTCCCGCATGATAGTCGCGCGTTTTAACCGTCATGCCGCGGCTGGCCCCAGTCATAACCATGGTAAATATTTGATTGAAAATGGGTGCAGGAGTCACGCACCTTCTGGTGCCTCCCATAAAAGTTGTCTATGTGTTAAAATAATCTTGTTTCTCTAATTTCGAGTTGGTGCACTAGGCTAACCTCAAACTTGACTAAGGTTATCGATTTGCTGCACACGGGCACCCTTTGAACGTGAGAATATCTTGGTATATTTAAAATAATTTTAGCACATATTCTCTTCTGTGTGCCGTTGGGAATGTAAAATGAATCATGTATCTCAAGCCGACACACAATCTCCTTCGTGGTGGCACCTGGGCAACGTCGTTCGTTATATTTTTTTATCATGAATAGCGGCAGAAAGTTAGTGACGAACCCTGTTGGGCTAGCTACCCGCCTTCAGCTCCTTTACTGACTATGAAAACACGAGAAAGAAAAAGTAAGAAACGGAACCTCCCCCAAATGTTGACGACCCCGCAAACGTAATAATGACCGTGATTTAAGGATATGCAACTGGAACGTCCGGACTTTTTGAAGAGAAGATGCCACTATCCGACTGGGGGATGTCCTAAAAAATATAAGGCTGACATCACCGCCATCTAGGATATGAGATTTACAGGGCAAGGATGCTCGCGACGTAAAAATTACGACATCTATTACAGCTGCCATGCCGAAAAGCACGAATTTGGATGTGGATTTGTGGTTGGCGAGAGATTCAGACATCTTGTCTCGCGGTCTAATCCTTTTAGTCATCGAATAGCCACAATCCGCATCAAAGGGAAATATTTCTACATCACGCTGATTTGTGCTCATGCCCCGACGGAAGATAAAGACGATGCATTTTACGACCGACTAGAGGAAACATACGACCGCTGTCCTGGCCACGACATTAAAATTGTTTTGGAAGTATTTAATGCAAAAATAGGAAGGGAAGATGTTCTTGGTCCAGCGATTGGTAAATTCAGCCTTCATAGCGGTACGACAGACAACGGATTTAGGCTGGTTGGCTTCGCAGCGGGAAGGAACATGGTAGTGAGTGGAACCAGATTTCCGCACAAAGATATCCACAAGGCAACTTGGCTATCCCCCGTTCAAAACACCAAAAATCAAATTGATCATGTGGTATGCAGACATGCATCTAGTGTAATGGACGTGCGTGTGAACCGTGGTGCTAATCATCGGATCATTAACTGGTTGCAGCCAAGGTGCGCACATTGAGCAGAGCGAAAAACGCACGTAACCAAACACAAAGAAAGCTGGATATCGCAAAGCTGCAAACCCTAGAGATAGCCGCTGCCTACTCCAACCAGCTCTCCCAAGTTCTACGAGACAACGTCTCTACTTCAGACGTTCCCGATACACAGTGGCAGCATATTGCGTATTCCTTGGCGACCGCAGCAACAACCGTGCTAGGATATGAAAAACTGCGCTCAGACGAATCCTAATTCGATGAAGAATGTCGCATTGCGTCTGAGGAACAGTTTGCTTCTTTTAGGACAACGCTACAGTCAACTGTAACCCGGGCTGTTAGGGAGCGGCACAAAGAGACAGTAAAACAGGCGAGACAGCTATTTAAACGAAAAAAAAACGTCAAATGAAGAAACGGGAGGACGAGGATATTGAGGGATACAGGGATAGAGGTAAGGCCCGTAAATTTTACCAACAAGTAAATGCAAAAGGCTACGGTAATGGGCTCCCCTCTTGTAAGGACAAGGATGGAAATCTGGTTACAGATACGCAGAGTGTGCTGCACATATGGAGGGAACACTTCAAGTAACTGCTGCACCAAGTTGAGCCGAGGTAAGAAAAGGAATATCGCGACTGAAAAATAATAAAGCAGCTGGTACCGACGGCATTTCGGCAGAGCCCTTCAAATCCGGTGGCGAGGATCTAATAACCAGCATGCACCAGCTCCTACGCACGGTTTGGCTTAACGAGTGCAATAGATAGGGTCGAAAAAATAAGTTTATGTTTTCTCCCCCCAGTTTTGTAGTGTATCTGAAGACAATTTAAGGACATAATTTTTTTTGGATCCGTTCACCGTACGACCCCCGAAATAGTTTTTATTATGCTGTATCGTCATTTGATATCCGATCGAAACAAGGCGTCTGCATGCCCGATAATTGGAATCTAAGCGTATTATGTCCTGAGCTGCAAAAAGGTGATCTAAGTGTGTGCTTCAACTGCCGCGGAATCAGCCTTTTACCCATCGCATACAAGGTACTGTCGAGTGTGCTATGTGAAAGACTAAAGCCAGTGTAATCCAACCTGATCGGGCCTTATCAGTGTGGCTTTAGACCTGGTAAATCAACAACTGACCAGATATTCGCACTTCGGCAAATCCTGGACAAGATCCAAGAAAAACAGATCGACACGTACCATCTTTTCATCGACTATAAAGCTGCCTTCGACAGTCCGATACGGCAGAAATTACTTGAAGCCATGGCTGAGTTTGGTGTTCCAGCGAAGCTGATACGCTTTTGCGGTATGACGCTGACTGTCACGAAGTCTGCAGTGAAGATTGGCAAGGACCTTACGGATCCATTCTGTACCAGACGAGGCCTAAAACAAGGCGACGACCTATCGTGTGACCTCTTAAACATAGTGAAGGAGATGATAATGAGGAAAGCTGTAGTAAACAAGAGCGACACGATAATCAACAAAAGCCACATGGTACTCGCGTACGCTGATGACGTAGACATCATCGGTCGAAAACTGCGGGATGTGACTGTAGCCTTCTCAAGTATACAGAACGAGGACAAAACGAAGTTATTAGTTTCAACAAACAAAAAACCTACTCGTTTGGGAAACTGCGTGAACGTTGACAACTATAATTTCGAGGTGGTAGATAATTGTTATGTACAAGACAAATAATGTCAGCCTCGAAATCCGGAGAAATGCTACTGCTGATTAAGCACGCGATTTAATGACAGAACCCTCTCTCGATAAAGAAAAATCCAGCTATACCAGATACTGGTTCTGCCTGTCTTGATGTATGGTTCAGAGTCCTGGGTAATGACACAAGCGGATGAATCGGTTCTGGCAGTATTCGAGAAAAAAATACTCCGTAAAATATATGGGCCCATCATCGTAAACAGAGAATACTGACGTCGGATGAATCATGAAACTGACATTGACGTGGTCAGACGCATTAAGGTGCAGCGATTGTTCTTTCATTGTCGGCTCCCCTCGAATGTTGTTGACAGCAGCTTCGCTGTATAAGTGTCTAGTAAGAGCTTCTCAAACTGTGACGTTCGCATTCGTCGATAAACAAGTAGGTGCCGTTAGTTGTGAATCTAAAAATAGAAAGCGTGTTAATTCACAACTACGCGAGAAGCTATCCCATACCTCATTCATGGGGTGTAAAGGGAAATTAAGTTTTAAGTTAAGACTGCGTTGGTTAGGTCATGTTGTACGCATGGACGAAAATGTTCCAGCTCGGAAAGTATTTTACAATGAACTCGATAGACGGCGCAGAAGAAGCCGACTAAAACTCCGTTGGAAAGACCAGGTTACAGAGAACCTTACATAACTTGGTGTGACTAACTTAAGAAGAAGGGCAGACGATTGAAGCGTTTACAATATTTTTCTGCGAGCGATATGTAATCCAATAGGATTGCAAAGAAGTGTCAGCTCAGTAAGTAAGTAAGTATTCTTGGCAAAGTTTTTTTAGTTGGAAAATCGATCAATAACTATTGATGGGGTCAAAAGCAAAGGGGTGACAAGTGCCAAAAAGTTAATTTCGAGATTTTCGCCTTCAGAGATTCAAATTCTATTACCTGAACTATTTTTCGGCTAGGTATTACCATTGGTAACAAAAATTTATATCATGCTAGTAGACAGAGATGGTGTCAAGAACACAAACGCACACATATCTCAATTTGCTTCTAGCCCCCTCAATTGGTTTCGCTTCTTGGTTTTTCAAGCGTATGAGAATATAAAATAGCTAGCAAATCAACCGACTTATAGTCTAGTTTATATTACACTGTACAACACGATTTTTCACCCATGATCAAACTGACCTGATTCTGAAAATATAGCTCAAAAAAAAAATACGTATCTCTCAGTTATTATAGATCAGCTCATTTAAGTTTTTTAAGAGCTATTCAATTTTTGGAGTATAGCTCCCATACAGCGACTCGAAGTGAATGCTTCAAGTTAGCAGAACTCTGCGAGCTGTTAACTGATTTTGATGAAGAAGCCCAAATTTTAAATTTGTCACAAATTTATTTTGTCAACAGATTTTTATGAATGTATGGGCACTTTGCTCCCAAAATTGAATCGGTCGTAAAAAAACTTAAATGAGCTGATCTAGAAAAACTGGGAGATACATATGTATATTTTTTTTATTACCTATATTTTCAGAATTTGGTCAGTTTGATCATGGGTGAGGCCAAAAGTTTAAATTTGTCTTACAGTATTATATCTAACATTATCGATTTGAAGTTCAAGAATTGATTGAAATATATAATTCACGTATGTTTTTTTCTTGTCACTCAATGCAAAGAACTTTATATAGTTATTGCATTCTCGCACAATACTATAGACACAATCTCATGTATACTTTTTCACAACAACGTTTATTTAGTTCGGAAAAAGTTAATTAAATGCATTGTATTCTTTGTTTGCATCCACGCGAAAAATAGGTGAAAATTAACTTTTTTATGTTTTATTCATCTGACCATTTTTTTTGCTGGTACATAAGCGTGGCACTAGGTTATGCCTATAACGTAAAATTTTCGGCATCAGCAGTAGATATATATATGCGAATTTGCAGATAACTAAGCTATGCCAAAGATGCATTTATGCCAACATAGCAGTGTTGTTGTGTGTGTTTGTGCGGGCTGAAACTCACACAAATGCAAATGCGATTTTTTTTCCCAAATAGTATTTAACATTAAAACTGGTTAGCATGTAATGATTATAGACAAAGGGGCTTGCATTAGGGCTTACATAAAGATATAAAAGGTAGGATATGTACAACATTACCCAGAATTCTGCCTTGTAGAGCAAGACAGGTAGTATCTGTGTCTGGTAGAATTTTATATATGTTGGTGAAGAGATGGCTTTGACATAAAATCTCATGCTTAGCGCATAGTCGAAGCGGTATGCGATCAATATTCATCTTGGTTTTGTCCTCAATTATCACCAGATCCACTTCTATCGACTGCTTTTCAATGCTCGAAAAAGCCGCAGTAACATCCCGCAACTCACGGCCAATGATATCGATATCATCGGCATACGCGAGCAGCATGTGGCTTTTGATATAGATGGTGCCAGTCGTGTTTACTGCAGCCTTCCGCATGATCATCTCCATTATGATGTTAAAGAGATCGTATGACAGACTATCGTCTTTTCTAAAGCCTCGCTTGATAGAAAATGGCTCTGTCAGATTTTTTTTGCCTATTTTCACGAAAAGCTTCATGTCCGTCAGTGTCATCCCTCAAAATCGTATTAACTTCGAAGGGATACCAAAATCAGCCTTGGCATCTAATACTTACTATAGTATGACACTGTCGAATGCAGATTTGTTGTCGATAAAAATATGGTAATTGTCGATATGCAATTCTTGTGTCTTCTAAAAGAGCTCCGCTGACAAAACCCTTTAGTGGAAGTTGTAGTGGTACCGGTGGTGGCGGCGGAACTGCTATTGGTGCTGGTTGGCTATAGCGGTCGGTAATGCACTACAATAGCCACAATAGTAACAACAACAACATTAGGAGGCGAATCCAAACTTTAACAGCGTGCAGAAATAGGTATAAGCACATCGCGATGTTCGTTCGTATGTACTGCTTTAGTGAGCAGTCAGGCAATAATGCTATGTAGAAAATGCTGTGAAAAATATGCATTTTTGTTGGCAGTGGAGCGTGTAATGGTATTGGTTGAAAACTTAATTACATTTTTCGACATTTACGAAAGAGTAATGTGCTTCCTTGGTTTTGTTAGTTAGATTTACACCCGACTACGACAACGACTACGATGGCGATGGCAACGAACAACAAAACTAACCGAAAACTGAATAAAATAAAATGAGAAAAATGCTACATCGCTCGGCTGCTGCCTCTGTGTGCTCCATTTTGGATTCTAATGGAGCAAAACTGTGTATGCGAGGTAGCCGCCAAATAGCGTACTACGTACGTTAGTACTGACTGTACGACGAGTACAAGCAAATTGTGGATTCAAATGGAAAAGTTTTAATGCATTTCGGTGGTTGAGTGGTTAGCTATTATACGAGTTGCAGCCAACACCGCCAAGCTAACAGCTCGTAGCGTTTTGCATAAGAATCTCCTGTTATACTTATTTCTAAGCTTAGCTGTCTTTTCAGTTGGCTACTAGTTAATGTTGGTATCAGAATCTAGGTTTTTTTGTTGTTGTCTTTTTCTTTACAGTCAGTCACAAGTACATTTGTTATTGCAATCGTTATTCAATCAAATGGCTAAAAAAAATATGTGATGAAGTGCATTTAAATCACAGAGAAGTTCAGTCAATGGTGGAAAAGTTGGACAGGCGTTAAGTAAACCAATGAGTAGCGGTTAACCGGCCCAAAATTGTCAGGCATTATTGTAAGACAAGTGACAGTTTTTAAAGTTAATCTAAAACTTGTGCGCCAAGTTTGACAGATGTAGTAGCAAGTTAAATGCACAAAACGTGTTGTAGAATATGACGAAAGTAGTTAGACATTTATGTTTTATTTATTTTGGCAAGTTCGTTGAAAGATGTGCGAGCTATTTATGACTATGTCTACGGAAGGGTTTGACAACGTATAACTCGGTAGGCAATAGAGAAAAAAAAGACAGGGATCGAAAATTTTGAATTTTCTGCATTGCAGTGAAAGTAAGGCGGCAAAAATGCTTTGAAGTATTTATATTTTTTTTTTTTTTCAGAATATATCGATGGAAATACTTTTAAGTAAACTAGTTTTGCAATTTTTTAACTCACTTGTATGACTGAAGCACAGGATTAAATTTCTCACTCAATATTAAACGATGTGTTTATAAAAGTGTATACAGATGAAAGAATTTTTACAGTGTAACAAAAATATAGCAAGGAAAATGATATGGTGTCTGTACGGTCATCTAAAGAAGCATCTGAACTTATCCCACGGGTTGGAAAGGGTCATCACATACGTTCAGTTATAACATGTTAGGGAACTCTTACGATGGGGTCTCTTAATTGCATTTTTTGAACAAGAGGGTTAAAACGTCGCGCAAAGTTAGCATAGAAACGATTTTGGAACTTGCTGTAAAGCCATCTAACCATTCCCTATTTCAAAACCAACTGTGGACTTTCTAGCAATTTTCTGAGACGGCTCAAAAGGCTAAAATGACATAGACCTGTCTTCAAAAGAATTTTACAGCTTACATTTTTTCTGAAGAATGAGCCTTTGCAAACTCCGACTTAAACCCAATGGCTTACAAATGGTGGACAGTTTGAAGGACATGGTCTGCCACAAATGATACCGTAATATTGATTCCTTATAAAACGGATATGTTCAAAATTTGAGCAAAATCAGACCGTGCCCCCAAAGAGGTCAAAGGTCAAATCTGTATGGAAATGAGTTTACCTTTTGTTTGTTTGCATTTTTTTGTACCGTATAGACTCTAAACCGGCTTGACCGATGACCAATGTTGGGACAAGTTAGTGATAAGAAGAATAAGACCCGTGCACGTGGCTCAAGAACAACTGAGAATATTGCTGCTGCAACCCAAAGTGTTGAAGAAAACCTAGGTTTGTCCATTCCTCGTCGTTCTTTCGAATTAGGCTTTTCACAAACGTCATTACACCGTATTTTGCATAAAGACTTGGGTCTTAAGGCTTATAAAGTTCAGTTAACACAAGAACTCAAGCCGGGCGATCATCAACAACGTCGTGTCTTTGCTGATTGGGCTCTTGAAATGCATGAAAATGATACGGAATTTCATCTAAAAATCATCTTGACTGATGAGACCACCTCAACAAAGAAAATTGTCGCATCTGGGGCTCGGAAAACCCAAGAGTTATTGTTGAGAAGCTTCTCTATCCTCAACGTGTGGCTGTTTGGTGCGGTTTATGGTCCGGTGGGGTCATTGGACCTTCCTTTTTCGAAAATGAGGTTGGATCTACAGTTACGGTGAATGGATTGCGCTATGACTTTTTATGGTCGGAGTTGGATGGTATTAATCTGGACAACGTTACTTTCAACAAGACTGCGCTACGTGCCACACAAGCAACGAAACCACTGAACATTTTCGAGAAAAGTTTCCGAACCGGCTTATCCCTCGAAGAGGTGATCACAATTGGCCACCGAGATCTTGTGATTTAACACCTTGCGACTTCTACTTTTGGGGCCACATGAAAGATAAGGTCTACTTCATCAGCCCAGCGTCGATTCAACACCTCAAAGATAAAATTCGTGAGGCTACCGAGGACATAGGGCAGCCGATTTGGTTATGAAAAGTTTCATGAAAAGGATATGGTCCTGTAAGCGAGCTCATGGTGGCCTTTTGGCTGATGTTCTTTTTCATTATTAACGGGATACCTTCTTCTTTATTATAAAATAAACATCTGATCATTTATCTCAAAAAATTGCACTTTTCTTTATGAATACCAAAATAACACCTCTAATTAGAAACCCCTGTATAATATTGAAATGGAAGATGATCTTGTCTACCATGGCTTCGCCATAAACAAAAATAACATTGTCAGCGTGAAAATGAAGAGATGATTATTGATCGCAAACAGCTGCTACTATCCACTAGGCATGCGGTTTAATCGCCAAGCCCATTCTCGACGAACAAAGGTCCAATCTACGAGACACTGATCGTACCAGTCATGCTCCACAGCGCTGAAACCTAGGTAATGACGCAAGCGAATCAATCTGTTTTGTGAGTCTTTGAGAGAAAAATACTTCGCAAAATATTTGCATTTACAATCGGTAACAGCGGGTATCGTCATCCAATGAACCATGAGCTGTAGACCGACATCGACTTAGGCAAGCGCTTTCATATAGACTAAATGGGATGACTTGAGGCAACAAAAACATCGTTGGATGGACTACATGAAAATGCTGTAATCTAAACATTGTGTGACGAACTATCTATGGAGCGGAAGATATCGAAGCGCTTGGGATTCTTTTCTACCAGAAGCAATTTGTTTTAAACATTTGCTTGCGTCTGTTACTTTGGTTATGGTTATGTCCTTGGTTATGTCCTTAATAGACTGGACGACACTTGCATTCAATTTAAATACTCATCTTATATAAATGCAAACCCGGGACAAACCCCTTAAAATTCCAACAAAGAATGTAATAGGAATTTCACTTAATTCATATTGAATGTGTAAATTGTTAACACAAAAAAACAATGATTTATTTCATATACATGACATGTATTCTTCGCATAGCAGACTTCTAAGTCCCACCTTACGAAGAATAATAAGTATATACAGTATTTCCTTCACTACAAGCATTGAAGTCGCCATAACAATTGCAATACCGTTTTGATGGCCAACACAAAAGGTTAAGAGAAAAAGAAAAACAAAATAATAAAATAGAAAACACATAAATAGAGATATGGATACAAATAAAGTCATAACAATCAGATACACTATATAAATAAGTTTTGAAATAAGCTAGAGCTTAAGGTAAACAACTGTTCTAGGTATAGACTGATTCAGTAGGGGAAGCAATTGAAACAATAAATAAATAAATATTTAATAGCTATGCACTAATACTGTGTATTGATGTATAATTGCTTTTATGTGCACAACCAAACAGGAATCGTGCACAATACATATAAACAAAGTTCTTTATGGTATTTATATTCCTGAATTGTTATTGAGATGATGAACACTTGATTAGAAGCAAGATTAAGGAAAATTACTAAATACAATTATTGAAAGGGTTTGCGAAAACTTTATTCCAACATTGAATAAAAAAACATTTATTAAAATTGTTCATTGGAATTTTTATTTTTTTGTTCCTATTTGGGAGGAATAAAAAATATTCATCAATCAATTACCGCACGTGGAAAAGAATTCCGTAGAACGTTCGTCTTACCTAAGTAATTTATATATCAGCTCCTTAACCTGTTCCATCTAAGGAAGTTTTGGGTGCCACAGCCGGCAGAGCATATTGGCGAAGACTTTAAGAGCTGCAATATTTTCATCTCGAAAATGAATGCATTTTATTGATTTTTATACTGGTGCTTACATCTTTCTGGCGGTTAACGAGATGGGTCCAAATATTTTTCTATCGAAGACTGCCAGAAGAGATCGATCCACTTGTGTCATTACCCAGGATTTTGCGTTGTAGAGCAAGACAGGTAGGATCAGTGTCTGGCAGAGTTGAATCTTTGTTCATCCATAGAGGACTTTTCATGTAATAGAAGCTGTTTGCGATAAATACTCGTCTTCTTATCTCCAGATTGACGTTATTAATTTTGTTTACGGCGGAAGCAAGTTTGGCTACTTCTACCATTTCAAGGTAATAGTTGTCAACGCAGCGACCCAAACGAAAAGGCTCTTTGTTAGTTGAAACAAACAACATAGTTTTATCCTCAATTATCACAAGA
>OZ035880.1:152119735-152195708 GCA_964034835.1 Muscina levida
TGATAATTGTTTATACCGCGATTTTTCAATTTTTAGGCACTCGATCGGGCATGTAATCCGATTATCAAACGATCATTGTTGGCAACTCTGTTCCGTTCCTTTGTAAATAGTAAGATTTGTGTCAAGTGATTGTTAGATGTTGTTGTGAGTTTCAACCACCAAATGCCTCCAAAGATGGCGCCAAGTGGTTTTTTCGATGTTGATAAATCATTTCCTTTATTCCTTGGTCCTTGCGCAATCTGGATTTTTATAGTGGAAGTATCTAGGGTTAATTTTGTTGGCTGGAAAACCCAAACGTATTTGAATAGTAATTTTTCATAGGTGTTAATTTGGCCAGTGCCCTGGCCGGCAATCGAACCCGGCACCTTCGAATCGCTTATCTACTTTGCTTCCACTGAGCAATTGAAGGCCACATTTACCCCGTTGTCGATGATTGACGTGATTTCGTTACATGTCGTGCCTTTGTTAACGAGCATAGAGTGAAAATGTTCCCTTTTTATATGTTTTAAAACTATTAGTTTTTACTCTTTAGTAGAACTTTTGGGCTTCACCTCACCTCTCTGTACTTTATTGCTATTTTTACTCTCTCTTCTCCTCCTTAGACCTTCCCAGCGATAAAAAATGCACATTACTTAATCGGTGATGTCAGCTATATTTAGTAGCAATCTGTGTTGATTCTCTTGGTTACATTCCTGATTAAATTTAGCATATGACTGTCATAGGCTGTTTAATCGGTACGCTCTCAATTACAAAGTAAGTGACGATGTCAGTAAGTGCCATATCAGTTGCAATTACGTTATAAACCGAGTTTTTAGCGAAACTTAATAACACGCTTGATTACGAAGTAAGTTACGATGTCAGTAGGTGCCATTCCAATTGGATTTATAATGAGTGGACGATATTATTTTACATTATACACGCGTGACGTTCTAAGTACTTAGATCGCTTGCTTGCAATTTTTATACTAATGGCAAGGATTTCTAAATAGGTACTTCGTTTCATTTGCCGCAGGGTATTTTCTGCTTAAAGAGTTGTTTTGTGTCTCTCATATTCACTCACAACACGTATTACGCAACATGCTTCATCGTACGTAATAGGCATTGGTTATCTCGGTGGTATGCAGCTAACTTCCTTTGCGTTTGGTTACAAGTGTTTTTAGCATGAGTATTTTGGCTGCAATTATGTAGTGATCTGAGTCTATATTTTTGCAATCGCCAATTAAATAGGCACCATCTCTGTACTTTTGAAACAAAGTTTGCAAAGGGAATCAAGTAGGGGGGCATGGTTCCTGTCTTTCCTTTGTGTTTTCATAAGTACCTCCCATACAAATGTACCATTCAGCGCACTTTAAATATCAAGTCATAATATCAATACACACAACGCGATCGTGCTCAAAATCCATATTTAGTAAAACTGTAGCAGCATAAAGTTTATGAGAAAAAACTGGAAGTCTAGCCATGCCCCTTCTGGTATCTTCCATGCAAATGTACCATTCCGCCCACTTTAGAGATGGAGAAATAATATCAATAAACCCAACGCGATCGTGCCCAAATTCATTATTTTCTTTAACTATAACAGGATAAAGATTTGGGGAAAAAATTGAAAGTAGTGGTTAGACTTCAATATCAATAATAATATCAATTTGTCCAATGCTGTCGTGCCCAAATTCTTTATTTAGTAAAGATAATGCAGAATAAGTTTTTAAGAAAAAAAACTGGAAGTCTAGCCACGCCTCTTCTGGTGCCTCTCATACAAATGTACCATTCCACCCACTTTAGAAATCAAGTAATAATATCAATACACGCAATAGTGCCCAAATTCTGTATTTTTTTTTAGCTAATTTTATGTTTTTACTTAGGGTGAGAGTAAATGTAAGTTGGTTTACTCGACTGAAACTTTCTCACTTGTTTTTTTTTTATTAACTAAGTGTGGTTTATTAGACCGTTTCTGATCTTAGTTTTGTGAGGCTGTCAACGACTCGAAGAGAGCCGTTGTGTTTAGCTTCAGTAACTTTTGTTACCTACCTAATTCCTTAGATACATCGTTGGTAGCATGCGCTCGAAGTGCGCCGTTGACCATATTTGATTGATTTGCCGTCAGCTTCTCGACTTACGCTTACCCACATTCGTTGGACTTACATCAGTCTTAAATTTACAAATTATGATGTGGAAATCCTGTTTGGAAATCCTGTTTAAGTGGTTTGGTAGTGAAGGCGGCGAAGTGTTTCCTTCGGCCTGTTTGGTCTGCGAAAGGCATTTCATTCACCCCACCACCTGTTTCAGTGAAGCATTCGCTATCCTCCTCCCAGAAAAATATTGTTCAATAATAGTCCACACTCCTACCTAGTTATCTTTATGAACCACTCTAAACATTTGTACGAAGGATTTCGACATTAAAGCTTTACGTTTTAAGAAAATATCTCTATCATCAGCTCAGAAAGTTAGTATCATTCAAAGCTTTAACTTACACAGTACACATGGACTCAATTCTGAGAACTGCACGTGAAAGTAGCCCCATAAAGATGTTATGTCAAACAAAACAGCCTAAAACGTGACAAATTCCCCTATACGATACTTACTAACTTCAAATCGGTATTAAATTATTATGGCATGTAACTTGACAATACGAATGATGCAAAACTTCTTCTTTTTGTGGATATTTTCACGTGCAGTTCTCAGAATTGAGTCCCAAAATCATGTGTCGTACTGTGTAAGTTAAAGCTTTGAATGAATGAACTGAAAAATGTTGTGCTGTGTTTTGAATATGCAGTTAGCAAAGTCTTTTTATAGTTGACCTGTATTAAACGAATTTCGACTAGCACGAACAGAACCCGAAACAGAACCACTATGGCTATCATCACTTTAATGCTTGAGGATACTGCAGTAACATATAGCAGTTTTTGCTACCATGCTACTACATAGTGTATAACTATTGTTGAAGTTAAAGGGACTCAAGTGTACTTTAACTTTCCTTATGGCCATTCCAGTGAATGCTACACTATATAGCTATACTAAAACCTCACTTTAATCTGCCTCCACAAAATATTTACATGTCTATACTTCGTGTCGGCCAGTGCTATTCCGCAACAGCATAACAAATTTTGGTTTCACTTTGTCAAAGTCCACTTCACAGTCACATTTCACAGACACTTTTGAAGGTTATTCACCCCTAATGTGTTTCTTTACACATTTTATTGTAACAGAACATTGATTTAGTACTAAGTGGCAAACTTAATTTATTAAATATTTAAATAAGGCAAACACAGAAATGTAACAACAGCTTTTGATTGGGCAATAACCAGACTAAGGACAATGACACTGTCGCATGGACACATAGACGACAGTTGTTGAAAGCTGGCCACATAAAATGCCGAATTTACTTAATACTCTGTCATGTAATGTGCAGCAAACAGAAGACATTTCGAGACATTTTTCTATAACAAAAAAAATATGAATATAAATATTTGTATAAATCGTTCACTTCAGTCACCAGCTAACATTGAATCATAAAATGTAATCATTGCTGATTTCTCAATAGAATGATAACAAAAATATCTTAAATATTTATGAAATCTTAAATAATGCTACATGACATTTGTGCTGACATGACAATTGAATTTATTGTTGATATTGAAAATAAAATGGTAAAATAAACCGAATGACAAAATGGTTGCAAATTTCATTAAAAGCAGATATGAATGATAAAAACTATTATTACATTAATTCAGCTATAAATTCATAATTGAAAACTAAAAGTAATGCAAAATTTATTAAAGATGAGAGTGGTTAAGTATAAGAAAATTTTTCTGTGTATAACATTAGGAAATTTTTCTTTTGTTTTCTGAATTGTTTACATGTATGTGTGTATATTGGAAACAGTAGAAGTAATATAATTATAGCATAATATTGCCACTTCTACTCTTCCCATATAACATCTCATTTTTACACCTTTGTCTAGTCTACTTACATACACGTTTGCCATTGTGTCTGTGGATAGCAGAGTCCTTCTTCGAGGTTATATTCGATGGTTCGTACCATCGGTGCAACACGCTAGTCGTCGTAGTCTGCATTCATAAATTATTCTCATATCAGCAGTAACTGTATTATAGATAAGAAATAATAACAACAACAAAAAACACAAAAAAAGATTTATTTTTTAAAATGACGCCTCACAAAGGTGGACTAACTAACAACAGAACCGAACACAAATGAGCGAAACAAAGGCGTTTCGTCCTATACTGCATTATTTTCTCGGGAAAGGAAAACCCACCAGCCAGCCACCACTAGTCATGTACGTAGACAATGTGGTGTTATAACGTGTAACTTCAAACGTTCAAGTGCTTTTGGTAAAGTTGTGTAATTTATGAAAAGATTACAATAATTAGAAACAATAATGTTCATGTAAACAAATCGAAAAGGCAAGTCTGACTATACCGCATGATACATGCGATGAAATGGGATTTGATCAGAGCTATGTATATTGCATGCGTTTACTGCAGTAATTACAGTGAATCATAACTTTAGCTATGTCGAATTAAAGGTAACAACGTATGGCAAAAAACCACACACTCACTCACAAGTAACTAACATGGGCAGGTGTATGTATAGAATGGTGATAATATTGTTTCCCACAAGACAAATTGTAACGCGTCAAATGAGATATATTTTAAGCCAATCATTTAGAGACAAGCTATAATTAAACTATTGACTTATATTGTCTTTGAGGGCAATTGGTGAGCACGATAACTCGAGTGAAACTTTCAGCTGTCGTTATGAAATTTACAAGTGATTTATTTTCTTCGTTTATATCATATATGGTGGCAATAGAAGGTGTGATTTACTTTAGACGCATATTTCTTTGAATCAAATTCGATTCATGACTTTTTAAGTCGCTTGAGCCATGTCCGTCTGTCTGTCCGGCTGGTACGCACTATAACTTTCAAAAGACGTCACCAATAGTTTTGAAACTTTGCAAAGGTTAATATTTTCCCAAAACTACTTAAGGTATTGGAAATGGGCCATGTAGGCCACGCCCCTTCTAGCACCTTCTTCTTTAGAAATCATGTAATAATTTCAATACACCCAACGCGATCATGCCCAAATTCCGTATTGAGTAAAAATGTCGCAGGATAAACTTTTGGAGACAAAAACTGGAAGTCTAGCCATGCCTCTTCTGGTACATCCCATACAAATGTACCACTTCGCTCACTTTAGAAATTGAGTAATAATATCAATACACCCTACGCGATCGTGCCCACATTCTGTATTTGTTAAGTTATAGCAGGATAAAGTTTCTAAGAACCAGGACAGAAATTTCAGTCAGGTAAACTGACTGATAAATACCATCACCCAATAATAATTCCTATTACAAGATAATTAATTACCAAATTTGATTATCCTCCAAGTGCCGGTTTAGAAATTATGGGAGAAATATTAATTTTCCAAACAAGGTCATTTTGTATGGGAGGTACCAGAGGGTGATCCGGTATAATCCACATTCATTCCTGATTGAAATTATCATAACTGTACAACTTACGCAAAATTCGACTGTATTTACTATTCTTACAAAAATAAATAAATAAATGGAATAAAAGCACAACATAAAAATTGTCTATAAATTCAGACCCTATAGCCGAACCAAATCCCAATAATATATGTTTTTAAAACTTTGGGGTATGTTCGGTATTTTGTATGGGAAGTACCAGAAGGGGTGCGTCAAATAGTTATGTTTTGTAAGGTTTTGCTTCCTATCACAAGATAAATTAATTGACCAATTTTCATTACCCCCCAAGTGTCCGTTGGGAAATTATGGGCTAATGTTAATTTTTCAAAAATAGGTAATTTTGTATAGGAGGTACCAGATGGGGTGATCCGATATAATCCATATTCATTCCTGATTCAAATTTTCAAAACTGTACAAGTTACGCCAAATTTGGCTGAATTAATTGTACTAACAAAAAAAGATATGTATGTAGGACTATGAGGGTGAATTCGGGAATTTGTATGGGAGGTACCAGAAGGGGTGCGTCAAATAGTAAGGTTTTCTGAGGTTTTGCTTCCTATCGCAAGATAAATTAACCGACCATTTGTCATTATCCTCCAAGTGTCCTTTTGGAAGTTATGGGAGAAATATTAAATTTGCAAAAATAGGTCATTTTGTATGGGAGGTACCAGAAGACGTGAACCGATATAGTTCATATTCTTTGCTGAGTCCAGTTTTCATATGCAAACATCATATGCAAAATTTGAGTGAATTCAGTTTAGTTTAGTTAGTTATGGGAGGTACCAGAAGGGGTATGGCAAAGGTTCCGGTTTTCGTAGTGTTTGTCTACTTTTGCAAGAAAAATAAACTGACCAAATTTAAATATCCGTTGGGAAGTTATGAAAGAAATATAAATTATCCAAAAATAGGTAATTTTGTATGGGAGGTACCAGAAGGGGTGGGGCTATTCTGCCCATTTTTATCCCATAAGTTCGTTTTGAAAAATATTAATACTGGTAAATTTTCATACTGATCCGTTAAGGTTTACTCAAGTTATCCTGCTGACCAGCCATCCATCCAGTCAGCCAGACAGACGGACATAGCTCAATCGTCTTAGAAAGTCCTGAAACGAATTTGGTCTTAAAATACTTGGGGTCTGACTCGTCTCCTTTAATTCGTTACACTTTTTTTCGTATCAAATGATATATACCCTCATCCCTAAGGGTGATGGTATAAAAATTGGAAGTCTAGCTACGCCCATCTGGTACCTTCCATACAAATGTACCACTCAGCCCACTTCATAATTTGAGAAAAAAATATCACCACCCATTCAAATGTAACATTCTGCCCAATTAGCGATGGGGAAATAATACCAATACACTTAACGCAATCTTGCTAAAACTCAGTATTTTGTTTACCTATAACAGGACAAAGCTTTGGGGAAAATTGGAAGTCTAGCCACGCCCCTTCTGGTACCCCCCCTACAAATTTAGCATTCCGCCCAATTTAGTAAGCAAAAAGTAGTACAAATACTCCCAAAACCATAGTGCCAGAATTCTGAATTTTGTTAAGCTATAACAGGATAAACTTCGGGAAGAAAAATTAAAAGTCCAGTCATGCCCCTTCTGGTGCGTCCCATACAAATGCACTTTAGAAATCAAGTAATAATATCAATACACCCAACGCAAACTTTCCGAAATTCCGTATTAAGTGAAACTGTAGCAGAATAAAGTTTTAGAGAAATAAACTGGAAGTATAGCCACGCCTCCCTTCTGGTACCTCCCATTCAAATGTACCATTCCGCCCATTTTAGAAATCAAGTAGTAATATCAATACACCTGCGTTCTGTTAAGCTAATATTATGTTTTTTACTGAGGGTGAGGGTATATGAAGACCATAATGCATCAGTTTATAAAGATATCTAGGATTCTGCGCTGTAGAGCAAGACAAGTAGGATCAGCGTCTGGTAGAGTTGGACCTTTGTTCGTCGAGAGAGGGCTTTGTTATTAAATCTCTAGCTAAGTGCATAGTAGCAGCGGTTTGTGATCAACACTTGTCTCTTGATTTCTAGGCTGATATTATTATTTTTGTTTACAGTGGAGCCTAGGAAGACAACATAGTGACAGTGACATACCACAGTCTTCGGCCAATGATATCGTTATCATCGGGGTATGCCAGCAGCATTGGACTTTTATTATAAATGGTAATTTTATTATATATGTTTGCAAAAGCCTTCCACATGACAGTCTGTAGCCTCGACTAAAGTTTCCCTTGGTAGAACATTGCTCTTTAAGACTTTAGCATATATTCACTGAAGACTTTGTGTTGGTCAGTGTCATATCGCAAAATCGCATCAGCTTCGTAGGGATACCAAGCTCAGCCATAGCATGTGATAGTTTCTGTCGTATTATACTGTCGAATGCAGCTTTGTAATCAATAAACAGATGGTACGTATAGATCTGTATTTCTTAGGTCTTCTAGGGGATTTGTCGAAGTGTGCATATCTGATCGGTCGTGGATTTGTTTGTCCTCAAGCCACACTGATAAGGTATAGTCAGGTTCTTTAAGATGGACTTCAGTCTTTCACATGACACAATAGACAGGGCATTGTATGCGATGGCTACAAGCATGTAGCCACGATAGTTGGTGAATCAACTTGGATCACCTTTCATAGACACATGACATAGAAACTCAAATTCTATTGATCGGTCATGTTTTCCTTAACCCAAATAGTGTTTATTAGCTGGTATATGTACCAGAGAATGACAATAAGTACTCGGCAAATAAGTATACTTAAGTGCATATCCATACTTAACACACAAATAATGCTTACAAACTCTTATTTGCTTTGAAACATATATGTTTGCACTCTTTTTTATAACGAATATTACCTCTATACACCCTCTAGTATGATTGTTCTATCTCTCGATGAAATCGACATTACAACAAAATTCACTCGATGCTCACGAGGTCACAAACAAGCCAGACTCAACTTAAGTTTTTTTTTGTCTAAGATCGTCATCATCATAGATCTTCGGTTTTGATAGTTCTTACATTCTAAAACAACATGTACTTAAGTACTTACGGTACTCCTTGTACTCATTCTAATGGAAATACAAATCTAATAAGTACTGTGGCTACTATTTCACGGGTCCTCTCGTACATGGTGCTATTTTCGTGTGTGCGGGTATGGGTATGGTTTGATCGTTAACTCTTCACACTTGTCAATGTTTAAATACTAATACTTCAACTGCACTCTTAGTATTCATTTTGACAATCTCAGACTGTAAGCTCATCGCCACCGGCATTAAAAAGCTCTTGCGGCATTCCATTGGCTCCCGCAGCACTATTATTTGTAAGCCGTGCAATTGCCGTTCTGATCTCGTTTTTGTTCGGTGGTGGACAATCTACTCCGTCGTTGATGGCTATCACTTATTCTGCCTTCGGGGACGAGCAGAGAACGAAAGTGTTCCCTCCATATTTGCAGCATACTCTGAGTGTCCGTGAACAGATTTTCATATCTCTCCTTAAATATGGAAACCTTTTGCTTTCTACCTTTTGGTAAAACTTTTGGACTTCAATATCCTTTTTGATATCCTAGATCTCTATTTTCTTCCATAGACGCTTTCTCTGCCTGAAGAGGCATTTTATCTCCCTCCTCTTCTCATTCTATCGCTTCGTCGCAACACGCGTTGCTCTTGGCTATATGCTCTATACAGCATTATTTTCTCCAGACATCGCATGACATTCTCCATCGTACCAGGGCTTTCTAAGCATGGTTTTTCATAACACTGTACGGTCGTTGCTGCAGTGGTTATAGAATTCGCAATATGCTGTTACTGTGTGTCGGGAACATCCGAATAAGGGGGGTGTGATTGAAATAATTCAGAGAGTGCCTTGCAATAAACCATAGGTAATATTCCTATTTTATACAAAAAATTTCAATAATATACAATAATGGTACAATAATGATATAATGGCTTTATTTCTCTCCATCTCTCAATAAATCGATATGGTGCTATTTTCCAAGAGAATGGAAAATAAGGTCTCGGTGATATGCAGCTTTGTGATATCTAGCTACATTTTGCGTTTGGTTACGAGCATTTTTAGCACTACTTAATCGCGTGCGAGTTTTGGCTGCAACTAGGTGGTGATCCGAGTCTATATTTGCTTCGTACATTATACGCACGTCAATAACGCCTGAGACATGTCTTTCATCGTTTACCAATTTAGTTTATTTTCTTGTGATCTGGGAGATATCCAGGTTGCCTTGTAGATATATACATACGGGAAGCTGGTTCCACTCACCACCATGTTTCTTGTACTGTAGCACGAATTTTCCAAAAATGTTTTATAGCATTTAAATCTAGCACAATTTTAATGTTATGGGCAGGGCAGTAATGGTAGTTTTCCACCCGACGCTAGTCTTTGTCTTTTGTCGAGCAGTGTAGTGGTTATTAGGTCACTTACAGGATTAAACCGAGAGACCAGATGCCAAAGTCTTTTGCCTACTATGAATCCACATCCAAATTCGTCTTTCTGCAGGACACCTGTAAAATATAAATCAGTTCTTTCGTTGTGTGAATCTCAGTACCATGGTGGTGAGCTTTGTATTTGTCGAAGACATCCGCCAATGGGCTAGAGGCACTGTCTCTGTAGAGAGTTCGGATATTCCAGGTGCATAACCTTAAATTATGCCCAAAATTACGTAAAGATTTGCTAACATTGATGAATATCACAGTACAACACATGTTTTTGGGACGCAATTCTGAGAACTGCACATGAAAGTAGCCCAAAAAGAAAAAGTTCTGCATCATTCGTTTTGTTAAGTTACATGCCAAAATAATTTAATATCGATTTGAAGTTAGTAAGTATCGTATAGGGGAATTTGTCACGTTTTAGGATCTTACTGTAACTTACTGCAAAAGTATACGTTAATTTAATCAACCCACGTCAGACGAAAATACACATACAACTGGAGGCAACAATGACGTTCTAACATGTAAAAGAAATATTTAGTAAATAACGTACTACACATCCTTAACATACAAACATATTTCTATCTGCAATCCTTAAATTCAACTAACTTAATTATCAAATGCAATTATGCATTCAAATTTATAAAGTAAGTAGTAAGCAAACTGTAATAAAACAAAACTTTTTATTGAACATAATTAACAAATGTTGGCTTCAAAAACTACAAACATGTATGTGCAAGCGTGAAAACATGCCTTCACCACATGTACGTCTATGTAAGAATTTGTAAATAAAGCTCTGTTATACTAACGTGTACACGAGTAAAAGCAGAAACTGATTCAGCTACAATTATGAAATTAACCAGTTCGGAAAACGCTTCTAAAGATACGAATAATTCTCCAAACAATTCGCCAAAAAAGAAGTGCAACTGCTATATGTAGCGAGAGAAATAGCAAACGCTAACTATGTCAATGGAAAAGTTTTGTCGGTAAATGAGAGCAAACTAATAAATTGAAATAGTTTCGCGTACAGGAAAAATAATGTAAGAACTACCACAAGGATGGAGGTGAAGGCATTAAAGATAAGGCTCTTGAATTAAGGAGATGTCACATAGTGTACTATGTAAGAAAATTAAAAATGTATTTCGACGTTAGCATTTCCACTATATTTTATTGATGTATTATGGTCTTCTGATTAAGATTTTTTTTTTTTTGATTTTTTTTCCGTTTTTGAAGTTGTTGTTTTAAAGATTTTAGCATAACTCTACAACCATTTGTCCGTATTACAAATGCTTCAAAATGTAAATTCTTGCGAATATGAGTTACCTTTACTGAGAACTGCACGTGAATGTAGGCCCAAAAGAAGAAGTTCTAAATCATTCGTTTTGTCAAGTTACATGCCATAATAATTTAATATCGATTTGAAGTTAGTAAGTATCGTATAGGGAAATTTCTCACGTTTTGGACTCTTTTGTTATATGGTGGCGTATGATTATCATAAGTAATATTCCACGTAAATCATACGCCACGGAGTACAATAGTTTGATTGTAACTGCTACAAAATAAACCCAGTTAAAAATCATTTGATGAATGGAAAAGTTAAACTGTTGCTTATGTAGGGAATCGTTATATGAACAGATTAAAGGAATTGTAATTCTTAATTTTTTTAAATTTGTTTCAGCTAAATCGGATTACTGGTTCTCGATTTATGTCAAACAAAAGAGCCTAAAATGTGAGAAATTCGCCTATACGATACTTACTAACTTCAAATCGATATTAAATTATTCTGGCATGTAACTTGACAAAACGAATGATGCAGAACTTCTTCTTTTTGGGGCTACTTTCACGTGCAGTTCTCAGCATTGAGTCCTTAATCAATGAGCTTTAAAATGTTATATTGTTATTTATGAATAATGTAAAAATTTCACCATCGATTTTCTGAGGAAAGGACATATTTCATTCACAATAGACCTGACTTCACGACCTAAGTGCCAAGCAGGTCAATTTTTACCGTATCCGATGTGTTATGAATTTTTACTTGCAGAAAATTATGATATGTTACAGATTATTAACTATATAGTTTGTAAAATATACATTTGACTACTATAAGGCCCTTCAGTCCTAATTAGTGCTGCGTTACTTTTTTAGTTTTTTTTTTTGCTGTAAATTTAAACTTACAGCAGCTGGAATTGCCAACTGTACAACAACTTGCCAACATATGCGCGAAAAAGAACTTTACTGTCTCTCTTTCACTCTGCCTAATAACATGAAGAAAAGTAACAAACTAATAGCAGCAGAAGCTACTAAAGCAAATCGAAGAAAGAGAAATTGTAACGAACATTTCAGTTGCAATCATTGTGTAAAATGTTCAACTAATTGCATTATTTTTTCCTCTATGAAAATAAGTTGAAGTTAATTTTCGTTTGAACAAAATTAACAAACAAAATCAGTGGATACAAACTTTTACTTTTGCGTTTTCTCTTTCAGTTTTCCATTACTCTGAGAATTTGTACAACATTTGTAGTCTTGAAATTCGTCATTACTAACAGAGAAAGTTATGTTTCATAAAGTGAGTGGAACAAGTTGTTGTAATGCACATAGTAGAACTATTGACATGGATAGGTGCACTGGTATAGGTATTGTTTATATGCTCTATTTATTAGTTCTTGTCGTTCATGGTGAAGATAATTTGTTGTTTTGTTATCAAGTTTAACAGTAAAAAGATATAGTTTGTTCTAAGTTTTATAAAACAAGTTTGTCAGAAGGACCTCATTAAAGTCTGCAGGTTGATATATGGATTGGAATATAAGAAAATTATATAATTTAATTTTATAAGTTTGGAGGAGAAAAGAAGTCGACTAAAAAAAACAAATCAGATAAATGATGTGATAAGTCTCAAGAACGTGCGTATGATGCGCGGTGCAAATATTGACTCGGATCACCACATAACCAAACAAGAAGAAAGCTCGACATCACAAATCTGCCATTCATGACACCAGTATGAAATTGTAAGCGAGTGATCTAAGTACTTAGATTATCATGCGGGTGTAATGTTTAAACTATTGTCCACTCATATTAACTCCGATTGAAATGGCACCAACTGACGTCGTCACTTATTTTGTTATCAAGCGTGTTATCAAGTACTCTTAAAACTTCGTTTATAGCGTAGTTGCAACTGAATTGGCATCTACTTACATCGTCACTTACTTTGTAAGCGAGAGCGCACCGATTAAACGGCCTATGACACTCCCATGCTTAATTTAAGGAGGAATATAAGCGAGCGAATCATCACTGATTGCTGCTAAATATAGCTGACATCAGTGATTAAGTAATGGGTATTTTTACCGCTGAGTGCATACAACCAAAATAACCAATGCCTGCTACAACCAATTCTCTCAATTACTTCAAATAAACCCCCCTGGTTCTGATATTCCTGACACACAGTGGCAGCATATTGTAAGTTTTAAGACAGCAGCCCCAACGTCCGTACAAAGTTATGAAAAACCATGGTCTGACAAGCCATGATACGATGAGGAATGCCGCATAATGTCTGAGAAAGACAAAATTGCAGCCAATGGTAGCAAGTGCGTTAATGGACCGATGTAATTAGAAGAGAAGGGAGATAAAACTCATCTTTATTCGGGAAAAGCATCTATGGAAGAAAAGAGTGATCCAGGGTTTCGAATATTACAAGGATAAAGGTGAAGCCCCCAAAAATCTACAAAAAGTTAAAAAAGCAAAGGTATTGGATCCCAACTTGTAAGTTAAGAGACGAAAATCAGGTCACGGGCACACAGAGTGTGCTGCAAATATGGAGGAAACACTTTCGTTCTCTGCTCGAAAGTGTTTCCTCTATTGGCAGCATAAGTGACGAAATCACGTCAACCATCGACGATTAGATTGTCGACCACTGAGTCAAAACGAGATCACCACGGATAAAATACAAAAAACAGACTGCCGGAAGAGCTTTATAAACCCGGCGGGGATGAGCTGGAAACGTCCATGCACCAGCTCATTAACGCGATTTGGCTAAAAAATAAATACCTTATGATTAAAATCTGAGTGTTGTATGTCCTGTGATTAACAAAGGCGATTTAAGTTGCCGACCCAACTATCGCGGGATCAGCCTTTTACCAATCGCATACCAAGTTCTGTTTAGTACGTTATGTGAAAGACTTAAACCCATCTTAAGGAATCTGATTGTAACTGATTGGAGCCGTAAGGCGAAGTGTTGGTGGACGCGTGAGTTGTGTCTGAAGCGACGGTTAGTCAGGCGTCTCCGGAAGCAATTCCAGAGGGGCCGGCGGAACGAAGTGGATGACTTAGGCCAGCTTAGGGACTCCTATAGGAGTTGTTTGAGTGAGTATAAAAGTTTGATTAAAGATGATCCCTGGGGTTATGTTTACCGCCTTTGTAGGGAAAGAGGTAGGACCGGAACTGAGGTCGGTGATACAGTCCTAACTTCTTGCCAAGAATGTGTAAATGCCTTGATGAATTAAATCTTTCCAAGGATGGATGTTGTACCGCCTCCACTTGCGGCGGTAAGAGGTAGGCCACCGGAATAGGTATGATGGGAGATTGATGTAAGTGTTGGGCGTGCGGGTTCTAGGAAATCTACTGGTATTGATGGGATAACTGGAGAAATGTGTAAAAGGATATGGAAGGCTATCCCTGATTACATAGAGTGTCTTCTATCTCGTTGTGTAAATGAGGGTTATTTCCCGAGTTACTGGAAAATCGCTAGAGTGATTGTTCTTCTCAAGTCCGCCGATAAGGTCAGGAGCAATCCTCCTTCTTATAGAGGCATCATTCTCCTTCCAGTGCTTGCAAAAGTACTGGAAAGGATTTTGGTGAATCATCTTGAGGAGATTGTGAGTTATAACATGTGTCCCTGGCAGTTTGGCTTCAAACGACATCGAAGTCTTGAGGATGCGTGGATGTATGTAAAAGGTTGTGTCTCTGATTCAACTAGTAAGTATATGTTAGGAGTTTATGTTGAATTTAAAGGTACGTTTGATTACCTAAATTGGTCTTGTGGGTTTAAAAGATTGAGTGAACTTTGAGTGGCAGTCAGAAAATTCAACTCTGGATGAGTTCCTTTTCTGACAGGTGTGCATATGTTGTGGGTGTAAATGATACTGTATGTTTGGACCGGATGCGTGGAGCTGATGATCCGTGAAGTATGGTTTATTGGTAGTAGCTTCACTACGAAACTCCAACAGGCAGCATGGGTTTCAGGAGCCCTGGGACATAGTCTCCCGCCTGATCGTTGGTGAAGGCCCCTTTGGGGCTAACTTGGTAACTTCTGGCTGGAAGAAGGAGCCGACAATTGCGGTAACTTGCTCCCAAAATTGTCGACCCCTATTCTTAGGTGGTTCAAGAAAATCAATAAACAAGTATTGATCGCGGGACCGGCCGGTTCATAGTGGTTAGAACACGCGACTACCATGCGGGAGATCACAAGTTCAAACCTGGCTCCAGTCATCTTAAAAAAAAAAGAATTGTTCTTTCATTGTCGGCTCCCCTCGAATGTTGTTGACAGCAACTTCGCAGTATAAGTGTCGAGTCAATCGGCGTGTCTAGTAAGAGCTTCTCAAACAGTGACGTTCGCATTCGTCGATAAAACAAGTAGGTGCCGTTAGTTAGTTGTGAATCTAAAAATATAAAGTGTGTTAATTCACAACAACGCGAGAAGCTATCCCATACCTCATTCATGGGGTGCAAAGGGAAATTAAGTTACAACACATGAACTTGGGACTCAATTCTGAGAACTGCACATGAAAGTAGCCCCAAAAAGAAGAAGTTCTGCTTCAATGGTTTTGTCAAGTTACATGCCATAATAATTTAATAATGCTGGGGAATTTGTCACGTTTTAGGCTCTTTTGTTATATTGCTGTATGGTGACGTATGATTATCATAAGTAATATTCCACGTAAATCATACGCCACGGAGTACTACAGTTTTATTCAAACTGCTACAAAATAAACCCAGTTCAAATTTATTTGATGAATGGAAAAGTTAAACTGTTACATATGTAGGGAAACTTTATATGAACAGATTAAAGGAATAGTAATTCTTATTTTTTTTTTAAATTTGTTTCAGCTAAATCGGACTAGTGGTCCTCGAGTTATTTCAAACAAAAGAGACTAAAACGTGATACTTACGATACTTACTAACGTCAAATCGATATTATATTAATATGGCATGTAACTTGACAAAACAAATGATGCAGAACTTCTTCTTATTGGGGCTACTTTCACGTCCAGTTCTCAGAATTGAGTCCCAAATCAATGAGCTGAAAATGTTGCACTGTAAAAGGTAAATCTAGTATTCCATCAATGGTCTTCAATTGACTCGAATACATACAAATTGCCGAAACACAACATTTCACTTTAAACTGAACTGCGTACAAGTAAGTTTAACAATAATTCTAAAAGTTTATATTCATAAAATGTATTCTGCGACGACGACACACTCGTCAAAATGTGTAAAGTATAACTTGTTAAGTTGAGACTGCTACAATGTGCAGTTGTTATATTCCAATTTTTTGCAGCGAATCGGACACCAAATCGTTATTTCAATTTTTTTGATGATTTGCAGCTGTCAGCAGTATATCCACTTGAGTCTAAAAATTGAAACATGACCAAAAATATGGCCATTTCTATACAACTATGTAAAAAGTGGCATTTTGTCAATATGAATTTGCATAAAAAAACACAGCGAACGAACACCCACAGATCACAAAAACGGAGACATACACACGTACATAGTACTGTGCTCTGATAAAAGATAAACGAACTCTGTTGTCTACTCTGCAGCAACAAAACGAAAAAAAGAGAAAATTATTCCCTTAAAATCAAGTCATGCCTGCACAATTTTATATATATGCAGCATAACCCAAAATGTAATACGTAAATAATTAATTATTATCAATTGTTATTAAAAATGTTTAATAACAATGCACACAAGGATATTTTCTCATAGGATCAATGTTTTTCTAATGCAAGACATTATAATAAAAATTGTTGTCTTATAGATTTTAAGAGTACATTGTAAAAGATGTACATATTGGGAAACACTGTTATGCAGTCATTTATAGAATCGTTCGAATACGCATTTACGTTTCAAAAATATAATACATCAAAACAACATCAATAACGCTTATATGTACAACTACAGTGCAATGCGAACCAATTGGAATAATTTAAGTCAAAAAATAACGGCAAATTTGCCGACAAAATAAAAAATTAATATAAATGCATAATATTCCAAACAGCTTTCAAAAATCCTAAGCCAATCACGTTTCATTGTATATTAATTTAAACCATTTGGGAATCTTTGTGAAATTTCACGTACGGCAACATGTCCTTGTTATAAATATAAACATGGATTACTTAGTTCTTATTTCACCATCCGTGACTGTATTTGCCTATAAATGCCAACACACACACACACACACGTACACATGAAGTGCTAATGTACGTTATATGTAAGCCCCCTTATGCATATTTATACTTAACTGTCTGTCTGACTCCATTTACATATCAGACATGTATTTATGCAAGGTTTTATGTTTGTATTGTCTGTCTGTACACATCGATGGTCCCCCCCATTTCCCATCCTATACCATCGCATCCTAACCCTTTGTCAGTTATTTGCATATGAAAATATGAACAGCAATAGCAAAAGTTATACTGAAAACTGAGTTTAAAGCATCAGTCATATTTAAAGATGCAAAAAAAAAACAACACAACATTGCAACACTGTGTGTGACAGATGCAAAAACTTGATTGATTTTTTTTTTTTGTAGCTCAATTTTAGGCTCGCCGCCATTAAGGGCAATCTGTGACTGATGCAGCTGTTTTTTTCGCATAACTGATCTCACAAAGGCAAAAAAAGGAAAATCACAAGCACTATATAAGTGATGAACAGACAAATACAAAAACTATTAAAGTGTAGTGTAAAAAAATAGTACATATTTGTATATTAATATTTTAACTTGTGTCAATGAGCTAACCAATAAAGTCAAGTTAATATTAAATGCATTAATATTTGGCAAGTTAATCATCAGTCGTTGCCAAGGCCGATTAAAAATGGAATAACATGTGAGTGCAGTAATTCTTATGCCACTGTATGATAAAATATACCTTTTTGCAGTTGTCCTATTTGGTCCTTAAAATATATATTTATTGACATATTAGAGTCATAGCAGCAGACATTTTATTCACAATATTAGTGATATCATTTTTTTTTTTTTGATTTTTGAGAAATTAATTTAAATTTTAGACCAGCAGAGCATTAAATCTATACCATTATAAAATTGAACATGTGTATATGTTAAATATTCATAATTTTTCTGAAAGTCCGTTTAAAGTTTTGAAACATAGGCATATCAGCTTTTAATAGAGCAATTTAATAAACTTCCATTGAACTCAGACATGTCATTCTTTGCCAACTTGTTCTAAAAGTCATACATGCCGTATCAAACTAAAAAATTGTTTAACAAAACACCAGGGTGGTCCAAATGCAGGTATTCATTTAAATAAGTGTTATTTTGACAGTTAGCGATCGTGGCTAGAACATTAAGGTTATAGTATATTATGTCACGATATGAAGTTTACCCATGCCAGAGCGTATGAGTTATATCTACTTTTATTAATTACTTATACGTACGTCTGTACGTACGGAAGTATGTAAGTGCCGACAGTGTTTTCGATAACGAATTGCTATGACATTCTAGTTGTCGACAACAGTTCACACACCAAATTTTCTTGCACCGCCTAAAACGTAAGTTGTCGTGTTTCTCAAGTGTATGAAAACAAATATATTTTAGTTGTTCTTTCTTCGAAAGAAACGAAATCACGTTTTAGTTCTAAAAAAGTCAACACTTATTGCACTGATCACAAAATAAGGTCTTAAAGCTCATACATAAGCATAACATTACATATCTTTAAGAGGAAAACCTGAGCTCATGTCCTTAAACCTATAGGTCAATGGTAATAATGGTAATTTTTGCGATGTTGGAGGCACTGGATTAGAGTATACAAAACCGAAACCGGAAACCGTCAGCCGGTTTTTACATTACATTGATTTTTCGAATAACCAGTTTAACCGGTTTTTTGAGGTCGGTTTTTCGGTTTTCCGAAATCATGAAAAGTTATAGATATTGAATTTTTGTCTTAGAACAGACCTACAAAATGTTCTAATGTCCCATTTAATGGCACTTATCTGACTTTTCTTGAAATAAGGACGAAAAGGTCAAGTAAGGAGTTGAGATAGAGAGTTTAAATGTTCCACAGCAAAAATCATCGTAAAATTTCATTGAACACATCTGATATCGAATATGTAAATACTAAAACAATAACAAACAAACAAGTTGAAAATATAGATTTTTGGTCTTAGAGCACCATGAGAAACATGTTTGTAGGGCATTTGAATGCTGTAAAGTCCTATGAAGGCCTTTTTCTGACTTTTCTCGAAATAGGGACGAAACGGGCAGTTGAAATTATTGGTCTGCAAAGAACCATCCAAACACACTTGTTGTGTGTAGTTCAATTTTCTTATATCTGCTTGTATCTGTTCCGCTCTCTTTGGATTGAGTGCGTATAGAATATTTCTCTTTTTGATAACGATAGAATAGGTATGAGAGAGTGAAAGTACCAAGTATCAAAAATACTTGTATGATTACATACACAACAAACAGATATATCGGTATTCTTGTTATCTGTGCTTGGAAAATGTGGAGAGCGTGACGCTGCAAGCATAAAGAATAAAGAGCGAAATTTTGTTTTCTTTTTTGTTAAAATTTGCCACAGATGAAACTTACACCATTACTTATTGTAAAAAGAATAAAAAAGTTAGAAAACATCAAAGCGTACGATCTGGAATATCTATATTAAATGGATATATCCATTTAAAAAAGAAGAACAACAGTTACTTCACTGAGTGGAACAGATAAAGAGAAAAAAAGTTTCCACTACAATGAGAGCCAGAGAAAGAGATGATACGCGATCTACTCAATCCAAAACGCAGGAGCACATGTTTTGTTCTACTCTTTGTTGTACTTGTACCAATAATATCAGGTTCTTACTTGTTTTATCTGTTTGTACAAGTAGAATGAATGGAACGCTGCAGGCCTTTAGTTGAAATGTTCAAAAGAGTTGAACTGTTCAAAAAAAATGTATCGGTTAATTTATTGCGGACATTTGATATCGAAAATTCACTTTAGTACCAAAGCCTATATTAGGTTAATCTGAAAACATAACCGGTGATATCGGTCACGTTTTAGGCTCATTTGTTATATTGTTATATGGTGGCGTATGAATATCATAAGTAATATACCACTTAAATCATACGCCACGGAGTACAACAGTTTTATTGTAACTGTTGCAAAATAAACCCAGTTCAAAATCAATTGATGAATGGAAAAAGGAAACTGTTTATTATATAGAAAAACGTTATATGAACAGATTAAAGGAATTGTAATTTTTAATTTTTCTAAATTTGTTTGAGCAAAACCGGACTAGTGGTTCTCGAGTTATGTAAAAAAAAAAAGAATACCAAAGGTGACAATTTCCCCTATATGATAGTTACTAACTTAAAATCGATATATCTGGATTCCTAGACGTATAACTTCTTTTTTACCGATATAACTTTCCCCGGTAGTTTGAACCCCTTCCGATCACTGACCCCTACCATTTGTCTCACAGCGTTATTAGAATTAGATTTAGACATGTTTTTTCTTTTAAAGGCTTTTTTTCATACGCTATTTTTAACTTTTCTAAATTAAATTGCTTATAATAGTAACACTTTTTTTGTTTTTGTGCACAAAGCAAAAACTCGAAAAATAACCGATTAAATTTCGAATATAACCGAAACCGGTTTTTCGAAAAAGTCGAATGTTTGTATACACAACACTGGATGCACTATTTTTGTGTAGGTTTTTTCCGATTTTTTTTCCTATTCAATAGCTACAACTTTGCTTCAGACACAAAAGAGATATTACATCCATTGTACCAAGATATAACCGTGTTAAAATATAGAAAAGTGCTAAAGATCCACCTTGAGCAAAAAAACTTCGTATAGCCATTAAATTATTAATGCAGCCAACTTGACAAAACGAATGATGCAGAAGTTCTTATTTTTGGAGCGATTTTCAGAATTGAGTCCCAAATCAATGAGCTGAAAAATTTTGTACTCTGTAAGGTAGATCAGAATTCGATTCCTTTAAAAAAGGTTCTCAAACAGCAGAAATTTCAATTAAAATTAGGCGTATTAAACAATGCGAGAAGCTCTACCATATCTTATTCATCCGATGTAAAAGTATAACAAGTTTTCTTTTTTTCAAGTTATAACAACAGTGATATTTTTGTCTGTTCGAATTGACTATCAGTCGTTTAATATTATACTTCAGCGGGTCAAAAAAAGTAGCTTTTCGCTTGAAAAATTTTGGAAAATATTGCAAACTTGTTTCCAAAGTGAGGGTTGTGATGCCAAAACTTAAATTTAAGCACTCACCGCCCGTGATATGCGCAAGTTTGTGCAAAAGTTGGCGAGACTGGCTTGCTAGTGGACAACACTCATGTCGCAGTTGTGGCCAAGAACATCGACAAGTCCTCTATCTCAAAATCTCTCATTTCACACTATATATCGTAAAAACCTCTAAGTGAACATCGAATTTTTACCAAATTGACGGACTTGACAGCAAACAAAGTTGTCGCATCTGGGAATCGGAAAACCCACACATCAGTGGCGAGAAATCACAATGCAACCACAGATAGCAATAAAGCCAGAGTCATGAATAAAGCCATTATATGTATAAGTTTAGTTTATTATACCCTTCATCATGTAGGGTATATTCAGTTTGTTGTTCCATTTGTAACGCCCATAACACAGTGCAACACATAAATTGGTGCCACCTTCGTACCCATCTATTTTTGAAGTATATACCGAAACATAAAAAATCCCCAAAGGATTTGGCCCCATTACATCGAAACATTTTTTTATGGATACTTCAATATTTCCAGCCCAATACGACTTTTTGAACATTTTTACTGAGTCCATATTTCATAAACTGTTTGGAATTTTTTCTTTTCGTCTTCGGCAAAGTTGTAGATCTAAATCAGAGCAAAAAAAGTCTCAAATAGACCGACCCAAAAAAATGGCATCTAGTGCATGAAAATTGTAAAAATATTCCGAACGGTTAATGAAATATGGACTCAGTAAAAATGTTCATAAATCGTATTGGGCTGAAAATATTGGAGTATCCATAAAAAAATGTTTCGATGTAATGGGGCCAAATCCTTTGGGGATTTCTTATGTTTCGGTATATACTTCAAAAATAGATGGGTACGAAGGTGGCACCAGACGATGACCTTAGAAATGATGCACTGTGTAAGGATGCGAGGTAGGTGTGACAATAAATGTTTATTAGAGGCGTTAAATTTTTTTCTGGGCAAAGCGGTAACCAAAATCTTAATCTGCGATAAATTCTTAGACAAATTGCTTAAGAAACTATGGGTCTAAAATGAAAATCGAGCCCCCGGTTCTTAGAAAAAAGATCCATAGTAACCAGATTTAAATATGGATCACCCCGCGCATCGTGGTCAAAAAATCACAACAAGCCCCAAAATGCCCCCTAATCGCCTCTATAGAGTTAAAATGTGTGACCGACACTCAGTCATTTACAAGTAGAGCCACGTATTGGAGGCTTCAAAAGAGTGATAGGAGTTGATTTCATAAAAAAATTTAAAAAAATAAAAAAAATATGGATTGAAGATAGATGTTAGATATGTTCTGTTAAACTGTTGCGTTTGCAAAAATGTTGGGGTTCGGTTTAACATTTGAATCCTAAATGCACCATTGGGGTAATTAGAGCGGTGGGAGAAAATTTTTAAAATATTTAATTTTTGTATGGGAACCTCCTTAGGGGTTGAAGATGGGGGGTAGGTATGTTCGGGAAAAAAAGTTAGAAACGAAAAATGACTACGGGTTGGGTAATACATTTTGCCCCTCTAAGTACAGTTGCGGGGATTGTTGAGGATTTTTGCCCCTTCCTCACCACCTTTGACCACGAGGTGGTTTACCATTTTTGGTTAATAAATTATTCTCCCAAAACACACAAAATCGAAAACTAATGAACTATATGAACTTTATTTCATATTATAGTTTCAAATTTTTAAATTTTTTCGTTAAAACCTGGGGCTTGATATTAATTTAAGACCAGTAATTTCTTGGGCAAAAATTACTTAGAATTCATCGTAAATTAATATTTTGAAAATTGCTAAGTTATTTTACTACATACAAATTGACCCACTCTAATATATATACATTAGGGCAGCAGCGAAATGTATTGACGATTTTTTTTTGCAGAAATTTAAAAATTCCCGGCCGGAATATTGTGCCACTTGATGTAAATAATACATGCCCGAAATTTGAGTAAGATCGGACAACTATTTTCCAAAGGTCAGGTTCTTAGTCAATCCTTAGTAAATCCTATGTTTGTTTTTTTTTCAACGTTCGATTAAGGAATTGTATTTTTTTTCGCACATATGTAATAGTCAAATATTGACGTGTGTGGGCGGTGCCTCGGCCTTTCTTGCCAACTTGGTACCAAAAAACCTGGTTATATCTCTACCATACTGTGAAATTTTTGGAATGATCGAACTATTATTATGGCTGTATTAACCGTTTTTCTGGCTGTAATTCATACTGTACTAACATATCACATACCAAATATCAACGTTATACCTCGTTTAGTTTATGAGATCCAGTTTCGCCCAGTTTTTGCTGGATCACGAACACTGCCAAATGCATCCACACAAATTGGAGAAACAGTCCTTCAGATGCGGTTTCAGAAATTGGATCCAATACACCGGGCCACCCACACTTGATATATCAAAAATGCAAGTACCCTATTTTCGCCACCAACATCTTACCTAAATTTTGGGAAAATTGTAAAAATATCGTTTTCGAGTCTATACGATACTAAAAATTCAAATAAACAAAAGCAACCTTTTGACCTCTGTTGGGTACGTCTAAAAGATGTCAGATTTTGTTCAAATTTTGACCATAGCCGTTTTTTTAACGACTGACACAACATTCCGATAGGGCATTGCCTAAAATCCTTTCTTGAATTTTCGCTGCCACCCTAATCTATATCGTCGGTATACTGCGTAACCTGACCAACTCCACTTTTTTGCCAAATGGACTTAATGTTGTAAAAGTATTCCAAAAGTCATAGTCTTCCCCTCTTTAAATCCTATGTCTATCTATAATAGTTTTGTAGTTATTGTATCAAAACATAGGTGGCCATAAACTTTAAAACATCAATAACTCAAAGGCACAATAAATGTACTTGAGAACTTTTTTTGCAAAAGTGTCCCAAAAGTCATATTATATGTCCTATAAAAATCTCATTTCAATTTAAAGTAGTTTTGTAGTTTTTGTATAAAAAACACAAGCGGCCATAAACTTTAAATCATTTATAACTTAAAAACACAAAAAGTGGAGTTGGTCAGTTTACGCAGATGTCCTTCCGTCTGTCCCCTCAACTACAGTCTTGTATAAAAGCAGAGGTTAAGTTATAAGACGGGTAAGAACAGACAAAAACTACTACTACCTTTCATACAAACTCCACCTTTTTGGTAGTTTCCATCTGTCTGTCCCGCAATAACCGCCGTAGTTTAGGAGCAATCGAGCTAAAATTCGGTATGCAAGTGTCAATCCTCTAAGCAGAAGTGAAGTTATAAGATCTCAAACTCCCCCTTTTGGGTGTGTTCCCGAGATTTCAGCCGCAGCTGAAACTTGGTATGAAAGCTTCTATTCTCCAAGTGGAGGTGAAGTTCTTAGACGGGCAAGATCGGACAAAAACTATTCCCAACACCCATTCAAACTCCATATGGAGCAAAAATGTGGTATGCGTACTTCTATCCTCTAAGCAGAGGTTAAGTTCTAAGATCTGTTTCCACGAAAACTACTCCCACCTCCCAAACAAACGCAACAATTTTGTAATGACCTTCTGTCTGTCGAGCGAATACAGTGCTAGGTTAGAAGCCATCGAACTTGATTGCAAGCTTATATCCTCTAACCTTCTACCTTCTATTCACTAAGCGGAGTTCCAAAAGCTAGCGAGCTGAAATTTGGTACACAAGTTTCAATTTTGTAAGCGGAGGTTGAGTTGCAAGGTTAATTTCTAAGATAAGCTAGATCAGACAAAAACTACTTTTGCCTCCCATACAAACTCACCTTTTTGGAGGTGTCCGTCTGTCTGTCCCGCGATTACAGTCGTAGTTTAAGAGATATCAAGAAATTTGGTATACAAGTCTCTATACTTGTAGCTGAAATTCAGTATACAAGTTTCTATTCTCAAGGTGGAGGTTAAGTTCTAAGATGAACAACATCGGACAAAAACTACTCTTATCTCCCAAGCAAACTTTCCCGGATTCTAAAAAATACTCTCAGCTTATATAACCATTTCATGTTTTTATACAACATAATTTAATAAAATATAGTTGTAGTGCAAAAGCCATTTTTATCACCACTTTTATAAATGGTGAAGGGTATCTAAGCTTCGGCATAGCCGAATTAACATCATTAACATCTTAATTTTCGGGCCTGGTGCACCTTTCTGTGAAAATGCCCCCACACATAAGGATGACAGAACCTAATTCCTATTTCAAGGATATACCTCCTTTTAATGTCTTTCAAGATTTTACAACGCAGCCCCCGTGACCAAATGGGTTATATTACGACTTGCCGATAACTTAAATTCAAATAAATTTAATGACAACTAATATCAGTTTGAACATGACCATCTATCTGCCATACAATTCGCACGTCTGTCTGCCAGTAAACCATTGCTACATTATTCAAAATATGAAAAAATACCCATTAAGACTATGACCTTCCAAAAATACTTCACTCCCAATTACACACCTCTCGCTGAGGTTAGGTCAAATGTCGCTGTTGACTAAATGCGTCTACCTACAGTACAGTGTTCTATCATATTTTTTAAAATCTTACCTCACGACTGCCAACGGACATATAAATTACATTCCTATCACAACAGTTCGTTCTGTTTGTTCTGCCACGGATACTTCATGAAATTGTTGTAAACTTCAATTGTTATCCTCGACATTTCGACCATCGCTAAAGTATCGAGAAAAAAAACACAGGGTATTTAAATATTTCTAACATAAATCACAACTTGAATTGTTAAAGTTTTATGAATTATATGTTTTGTTTTAACAAAAATGCTATACATATACCATATACAAATGCATCCAACAATGTTTTCTATTGAAATCTATATAAAGAGAAAACAACACATAGTAGAAGATCCAAACATTTTGGTAATTTCATAAAATTGAAATGAAACAATTCAGTGTTTGTTTTTATTGTGAGCAAACAAAAAAAAGAAATAATATATACTATAACTTCAACATGATTTAATTTTTAGATTTTTCTGTCATTTCAAATCTAACATTGTTCATGGAAATTATGCAAAATATTGTTTTGTAGTTAACAATAACAGACATAGTTTTAAAAAAAATTTGATTGTTTAAGCTATGATATAATTGAATAAATAAAAAATGTGTTATCATAAACGCAGTAATCAAGATTATTAGAAATATGATGTATATGGAATAATATTAAATCCATCTGTTTTTTCTTAATTTACGATTAAAATGTGTTATGTCATTTTATTTTAAGCATAATTGTTTTTTGCTTCCGATGCTGAGTTTGTACATTTGTATGACATCTGCTAAACTTACGCTGTTTATTTAAGCTTACAAGTAATATAATATGATAGTAATCGTACAGGTGTAGTTAGCTATAAATATTCAAAAGTAATAAAATGTGACATTGCTGTTTATGTAGACAATGTAGCAGCATTTGATTAGGTGTAAAATTGCGATATTGACGAGGTCAAACACATTACGGTGAAGCGGTTGCGTTGGCTAGGTCATCTCTCTCTGTTGTTTGACATAACGTAAATACTATATAGTGGCGTATGATTATCATAAGAAATATTTTACATAAATACTATATGGTGGCGTATGATTATCATAAGTAATAGTCCACGTAAATCATACGCCATGGAGTACAACAGTTTTATTGTAACTGCTACAAAATAAATCCAGTTCAAAATCATTTGATGAATGGAAAAGTGAAACTGTTGCTTATGTAGGGAAATGTTATATAAACAGATTAAAGAAATTGTAATTCTTAATTTTTTTTAAATTTGTTTCAGCTTCATCGGACTAGTGGTTCTCGAGTTATGTCAAACGAAAGAGCCTAAAATGTGACAAATTTCCCTATACGATATTTTAAACCTTCAAATCGATATTAAATTATTACGACATGTAACTTGACAAAACGAATGATGCAGAACTGCTTCTTTTTCGGGCTACTTTTACGTGCAGTTCTCAGAATTGAGTCCCAAATCAATGAGCTGTAAAATGTTGTACTGTGTTATTTAACGTAAGTCAGTCGGCTACTCTACAAAATTATATACATTAAGTATACGTAATGTGTTGTTTTTTCGTTTTTATATCTTATTAAGTACTTTTTAATTTCAAAATAAGTTATTAAAACTATTATTCAATTGAAATGAAAAATGTACGTTAAACACCACAAATAACAATAATATCTTTACTTTATACATTGGTCTTATTTAGAGTTTCTAGAAATCCAGGTAGTTACGTCTATGTAGCAACGATAACGATTAACGAATAAATATGGATATTTCTTTTTTTTTTGCGAATACAAATAATTAGAAAGATGCCTTAAACACAAATTTACCGTGAAATCGACTTATGATAGGATATATTTCACATTATAATAGGATGAGTTAGTAGAGTTGCCATCGACAGTAAACAAATGCTAATAGCTGTAATATTTAATAGCTACAAAGACTAATATGCTAAAATTACTCTATGTTCTTCACAGAGTACAGTCAGAAGCTCTCATTTATAAAAGTGTTAATTTTTATGACATAGACGAAATATAAAACTTATTATTTGACTTACTTGTTGCAGCAAAATTTTGTTGTTTAGTCCTGAAAAGAAAGAGAACAATTTTACAATATTAAGTAAATGCAGGTTATCAGGTCAGGAAAATATAAAGTACTAGCTTTCCCGGCTCGCGTTGCTTCACCCATACTTATAATGAATCTTCTTATGAAGCAATACATGTAAAATCATCATAAGGCGAACAAACACCTTATTTATGTGATTGTAGCTTTATCCCATTAGTCTGAGTGATTGTACCGCTTTAGTACCTTATTATACCTAAAAGTATGAATTTCAAAAGATACATTCGTAACGCACATTTATAATGGACTGGTACTCCCTCTAATTTGATAGGAATCATCATCATATACGATTATAGATTTAGCATTATGATATGGGTGATGGTACCAGTATTATCTTTCGGCCTGTTTACGCCTAAATGTTCAAATTTCTACAACTTCTTCTGTTGGCTCTCTAATTCTATAGGCAGCAATTCTATTTACATTTTCGTAACTTTACCTTTAGGCAGTTGGTCTGGACCATAGTTCCAGAATTTCAAAAAATTATTTCACATTGCACAACTAAAATATTCACTTCAATTTTTGCGACTATGCTTTTAGCCGTTTAGTACCAGTTTATCACTTTCTGCATTTTGACTCCTAAAAGGTAACAATTTCGAAGACCGTCCTTACTTCGTTCTAATTCCATAGGCAGCAAGCCCATAAAAATTATCATGATTATAGCATTAGCCGTTTGGTCTGGGCGAAAGTAAAATTTTTATCTCTTTTTCGATTTTTTCCCCAGAAATATCGGATATCACAAAAACCTTCAATCCACTTTGATAGCGAGCATGTCCATATCAATTTCTGCGATACCCCTAAAAGTAAGAATATCCAAAATTCCATTCTTAGCTGACTATTATTTGAAAAGGGGAACAACCACCCCAAATTTCATCTTCCTATTTACACCCAGTAAGCAATTTAAAATATATAGATAATGAAAATGTTATTACAATCATTCTAATAATATGACTGACAAACAGTTTATCCAGAAGGGGCATGGCTCCGCCTTTTTCCCAGAGATACATTATCCGCCATGTACCAAATGCAAATTTTATCTTCTTACCTTTAATGACCTGTGAAATATGACCGATTCAAATTTTGGTTTGCGTAGGCGGTGCCACGCCCCTTTGCCTAATTATGTTTTTTTATGTAACCGCTGACAGTGGTACACAGTGAACATTTTCTTGCAATCGGTCCATTTATTTCACCGGGATAAAGATTTTTTTCAAAGGGGCGTGGCACCGCCCATTTTCCAGCCAGACGTATTCCTCTTTGTATCAGAACCATTTGTAGCAAATCTCGTCTTCATAACTCTAATGGCTATTGAGATCCGTAGGTTTGAGTGGGCGGTGCCACGCCCCTTTGTCTAATTTTGTTTTCATGTAGCCTAAGATAGAGGCCCTGCGGACAGTTCCTCACAGTGAAAATTTCATTACAATCGGTCCATTTAATTGATCAGTATAATAATTTTTCAATAAGGGGCGTGGCAGCGCCCATTTTCCAGCAAGACCTAATCCTTCTTATACCAGTAACATATGTAGCAAATCTCATCTTCATACCCCTAATGGCTCGGGCTATATGACTAACTCAAATTTCTGTTTGTCTGGGCGGTGCCACGCCCCTTTTTCTAATTATGTTTTTATGTAGCCTATGGTAGAGGCCCTACGGATAGTACTACACAGTTAAAATTTCATTGCAATCGGTCCATTTATATTGCCCAGAAAACGATTATTTTCAAATGGGTTTCGATTATTTCCAGAAGGGGCATGGCTCCGCCTTTTTCCCAGAGATACATTATCCGCCATGTACCAAATGCAAATTTTATCTTCTTACCTTTAATGACCTGTGAAATATGACCGATTAAAATTTTGGTTTGCGTAGGCGGTGCCACGCCCCTTTGCCTAATTATGTTTTTTTATGTAACCGCTGACAGTGGTACACAGTGAACATTTTATTGCAATCGGTCCATTTATTTCACCGGGATAAAGATTTTTTTCAAAGGGGCGTGGCACCGCCCATTTTCCAGCCAGACGTATTCCTCTTTGTATCAGAACCATTTGTAGCAAATCTCGTCTTCATAACTCTAATGGCTATTGAGATCCGTAGGTTTGAGTGGGCGGTGCCACGCCCCTTTGTCTAATTTTGTTTTCATGTAGCCTAAGATAGAGGCCCTGCGGACAGTTCCTCACAGTGAAAATTTCATTACAATCGGTCCATTTAATTGATCAGTATAATAATTTTTCAATAAGGGGCGTGGCACCGCCCATTTTCCAGCCAGACGTATTCCTCTTTGTATCATTAACATTTGTAGCAAATCTCATCCTTATACCTCTAATGGCTATTGAGATATGACCGATTGAAATTTCGGTTGGTGTGGGCGGTGCCACGCCCCTTTGTCTAATTTTGTTTTCATGTAGGCTATGATGGAGGCCCTGCTGACAGTAACTCACAGTGAAAATTTCATAACAATCGGTCCATTTATTTAGCCAGTATAACAATTTTTTAATAAGGGGCGTGGCACCGCCCACTTTCTATACACAAAAAATATTTTTTCTTATACGGCCGATATACGTACCAAATCTCGACTTCTTACCTATGATGGTTTAAAAGATACAGCCATTTTAAAATTCCAGTTGTATGGGCCGGTGCCACGCCCATTTTACCCCCATGCAGTCCGAATTTCCAAAAATCCCTTCTTAGTGCGCGCCTACGTCATAAAAGAAACCTACATTCTAAATTTCACGGTTCTAGCTTTAACCGTTTGGGCTGGGGAGTGATCAGTCAGTCACCCAAGCCTTTTATATATATAGATTACAACAATTTATAATATCAATGTAAATTAAGGAAACCACACTTCTTTGTCTCCCTTCCTAAAGTGGTAGGTAGATAAAACTAAAGTTGCTATTTTTGGCATCTGTTCTGACATTGATATGTATGTTTATTACGGTGGCAGCGAAAATTCAACTGTGGATTTTCGATAATGTCCGAGCAGAATATTGTGTCAGTTGTAACTAAACAGCTATGGTCAAAATTTGAATCGGACAACATTAAGCCGTGACACAAAGAGGTCAAATCTCTACATATACATTAGGGCGGATCGATTTGTAGGGAGGCAAAAAAAAGTGACAAGCAAAAGTAAAAAGGAAAATCGTATTCGAAATTTTATCAAAATTTGAACCTACGGGTCAAAAGTCGGGACATCAGAATTCGCTTTAGAGGTACGGTTCCTCTGGCAAAATATCTTATTTTGATCCCTAGAATACGATTTTCCTTCTCACTTTGGCGATTTTTAAATCGACTAGCCCCGATATTCTTATATGAAAATGAGTATGTGTTTGTTTATTTGTATTTTTAGGCGGAATGAAATTAGGCCCAAAGAAAATACACCCCTAAGTGAAAATGAAATTAGACCACAAAAATTACACAGAGAACAGCAACACGAAATTTTACTGTTTTTTGGGGCTAAATTTCATTTTGTTTGTGAGGCATATTTTCATTATGAGCTTAGACTCCAAATGTTATAGCGAAAATAAGCCCCAAATAATTTTTGGGGCGTATTTCCATTTTATTCTTGGGGAGTGCGCTCCCCTCCTCTAAAGAACGCAACGAGACTAACTACGGCGTTAAAGCGGGGGGGGCGTGATCCAACTAAAAGTAGGCGGGATCGAATCAGTGGGCGTGGTATAAAACTTAAAACTTTAAAGGGCAGTATCTCATGAACTGTAAGAGGTATAAAGCTGATATTTGGTTTGTGTTGTTGGTACAGTTAAAATTACAGCCAGTGGGAAGTAGAAATCAACACTTTTGTTTAACCCTTTTTGTGACCGAATTTTAACTTCTGTAGAGTAGAACTTAGTTAGCCGGTATCGGCCGGTGAAGAGACTGCTCTTTTATGTTAATATATTTCGGCTACTTTATGAAATGCCGGACATTTGCTGCTTTCAGCTGCTTTTGCTCACTATGTTGCAATTTTTAGACATCATGTCGGTCTGCAATTGTTACCTTTTTTTAGTAAGACAGTCCGAGTCAGAGTGGAGTGCTGACTCGAAATAATTTAATAACATAATTTAATACGTCTAAAAAATAAAAAAAAAATTTTTTTTTTTTTCATTTGAGTCCTTTTTGTTTTAATTTTCTAGAAAAATTATCCTTTTGACGAAAATTTTATTATTTTTTATGTTATTAATTTCGTTACGCTAATTCAGGCAAATGGACCACTGTGCCACGGCCCTATTTCAAAAATCGCTTTAACGGCTTTTTTAATAGACCAATTAATACGAAAAGTTTACAAAGTGCAACTAATAACCTGTTGATAGTCCCTGGCTATACCTGGTTGTGATGGGATAAAGGGACGTGGCATCTTATGAAATATCAGAGGTATGAAGATGAGATTTGGTATATATATTGTTGGTGCAATATTTATTACAGCCAAAGCGGATGTGGGCGGTGCCACGCTCCTTCTCAAAAATCGCTCTGACGGCTTTTCTAATAGACCGATTAATACGAAACTTTTACAAAGTGTTACTGATGACCTACTTATAGTTCAGGGCTATACTTGATGTGGTTGGAAAATGGGCGTGGTACCGTCTATACCATTTTTAATATAAAATGGATATATCTCATGAACTGACAGAGGTATGAATATGAGATTTGTTATATATGCTGCTGGTACAGTATGAATAACAGCCAGTGTGGGAGTGGGCTATGCCACTTTCATTTTAAAATAAACCGTTATAACTGTCATCGTAATAGTTAGATCGTCCTTAAAATTTCACAGTACTTATGTAGCAGTTTGCCTAGAAATATGGAACCAAGTTGGTAAAAGTTGTCGAGGCGCTGCCCACGCACGTAAAAATTTGACTATTCTAGTGCATCAAACAAATGTCTGTACAAGAGGCAGTTAGGGACATATGTGTTTTTTTATTGCTATTCAGGAGAGTGAATCGTTAATACATCTTATAAACAGAAAATTTCAACAGGAGTCATTGGAGTTGATCGGGAAACCAGTTTTGTATGACTGGGGGACACAATTTGAAGTTAAATTTCATATCAGAGGTAGTGTTCACGAACATTTGTAAATAATCTGTGTATGTGGTCTTTTTAAGGGCAAAATCACCATGTAAGGAATTACACAAGAACAACGTTCACAAAATGTGAACATTTATTTTCAAAATGCACACTTTGTTCGCAAAACTTATGGAGCACTTTGTCAATCGACCACATTTACTGTTTTGGCTAATATTTATTCAAATCAATCGCATACCGTGCCTACAGAAAAAGCTATCGCCCCTGTATACGTGAGAGCAAATGTTGCGGAAAGTTCTTGGTCTACATCCATATAAAAGACTAGATTCTTTATTCGTTAAAACTAACAACTTCGTTTTGTCCTCGTTCACCGTTAGATTTTGTATGATTCCTTCTGTATACCTGCGAAGGCTGCAGTTACGTCCCGAAGTTTTCGACCGATGATGTCATCAGCGTACGCAAGTAGCATATGGTTTTTGATGAATATTGTGGCACTAGTGTTTACTTCAGCTTTCCTCATGATAATCTCCATCACAATATTGTAGAGATGATACGTTAGGGTGTCGCCTTGCCTTATGCCTTGTCTGGTATAAAATGGTACAGTAAGGTTCTTGCAAATTTTCACTGAACACTTCAATCAGGGTCATTTCGCAAAGGCGTATCAACTTTGCTGGAATACAGCCCGTATCAGGCTGCTATAGTCGACGAAAAGTTGTCGATGTGGTTTTCCTGTGTCTTTTCTAGGATTTGTCGCAGTGTGAATATCAAGTTAGTTGTTGACTTACCAGGTCTAAAGCCACACTGATAATGACCGTAAAGGCCCGATCATGTCTGAGTCTTTCACATGACATAGATATTAACATAGATATAATAGATAATCTCTTTCACAAGATAGATAATCCTGCGGTAAACACACTTCGATCACCTTTCGTAAGCACATGACATAATTCACACAGATTCCTATAATGAATTCCTTTAGCCGAATCTTAAGCTTTATTGTTTTTATTGACTGAACGGACAACATTAGTGTCATTCAAAAAATGAAATCTAAATTTTGTCAAACCCAAATTTTAAAACGATTTGCTTCTGGTACATATATCTGTACCATGATAATAAAAAATAAAATTGATAAGTCCAATTTTTATAATTTTGCAGGTAACCCGTTTTATAGTTTTGAAACTTACCCTGACTCCACGGGTAGGTGGGTATACACATTTGATACGAACCAAAAGTGTAACACATGGAATGAGTCACATTAGAGATGGAGGAATTACATTAATACACCCAACGCGATAGTGGGTAAATTCTGTATTTCGTAAAGCTAAATCAGGATAAAGTTTTGAAGAAAAAACAGAAAGTCTTCCATACAAATGTACCACTTCGCCCACTTTAGAAATGGAGCAATAATTTCATATACTAGAAAATTTTATGTTTTACTTAGGGTGTGGGTATTTGTAAGCCGGTTTCCCGACTGAAACTTTCTTACTGGTTATACAGCAATTTAATAAACTGCATCTTATCTCAGACTTGTCATCATGGCCTATGGGACGTAGCAAGTTAAGAACTGTTATACTACGAATTTCATTCATATTGTACCCGTATAATGTTGTAATTAGAGAAAAAAAAATTTGAGTTTAACCGCATTATAAGATATTTTTTAAACATTAAAATAAAAATATTTCTCATGATTCATTTAATATTTCGTCTCATTGGCAATCCTCTTTTGATATAGGCTAGCGATAAACTGTATTACAATTTAGTGGAACTTCAACTAAATCTTATACAGTGTTCAGATAATTATCTTATTTTCTTTAAAAAGAATTAAAATTAAGTCCAAAATTATCTATTCAGGCTTTTATGCTAATGAAACGCGCATTAAAACGAACCGAAACAAAATGAACGAACAAAAGAAAACAGCCACAACAAACTCAAGAGAGAAAAAACAACAGACCTGGAAGTAGTTAGCTACCAAGGCAATGGGATCTGTTTACTACTACTACAGCCACCGTCAAGGTAAACTTTTAATTTGAAATGAAATAAATTTGAAATTTAATTTTTCACTCAACTTAACCTTAGTAGTATAAATATTACGCAATGCATTTCATTTCGCCGTCGTGTAAGGGGGCGAGCGAACGAACGACTGAGCGAACAAATGAACATCCCGTAAAACAAAAGTCCAAACAGAAGAAAACATCGCATCGTGTGTCACTGGAGTACAAGAGCTAGACGAGTGAGTGCGGCGGATGGGCATTTGGATTTGTGGGTGGGTAGTGGGTGGCACGGTGAATATTGTCGCGAATAGTTGAAATTGGAATTGGTGGTGTACTCAGTAGTTTGGCTTTAGGTATAGCTGATGTTACCTTGTCTTCCGGCGTCGATGGTCGCTATAGAGGACGGTAGATATTCATTATTTTCGTGCATCATTAAACGCAAAAACAAAAACAAAATGTGCGTTGTCCTTACTGATGTTGTTCTGTTTCCTTTATGCCTTGGCCCCTCACAGAGTCCTTTTTTTGTTTTTGCTATGAATTCTTGTATGCATTTACTGTAGTGAATAATGTCACCGTGTTGATGATTTTACACGGAAAATAACTGCTGGCGCTGCTACAATTCTTTCCGGATATTGAAGTAATAGTAATAATGGAACGGATATAGTTGACTGGGAATTTAAAGTTTTTAGAGAATAATATGTGGCGCAATAGCGGTAAGAAAGTCATTACTTAAAAACATGGTTTTTTATAAGCGACTTTAAATTTGGGGTGTAAGACGAAGGTTTTTTTTGTACTGAAAATAAAATCTTTTTTTAACTTCTTATGACGATGATGTAAGAAAATAGAAAAAGAGAAGGCAACATTTTTATTTTCTCTACTTAAAAAACCTTAATTTCCCTTTGCACCCCATGAATGAGGTATGGGATAGCTTCTCGCGTTGTTGTGAATTAACACGCTTTCTATTTTTATATTCACAACTAACGGCACCTACTTGTTTATCGACGAATGCAAACGTCACTGTTTGAGAAGCTCTTACTAGACACGCCGATTGACTCGACACTTATATGTACTGCGAAGTTGCTGTCAACAACATTTGAGGGGGGCCGACAATGAAAGAACAATTTTTTTTTTAAGATGACTGGAGCCAGATTTGAACCTGCGATCTCCCGCATGGTAGTCGCGTGTTCTAATCACTATGCCACGGCCGGTCCCAATTTTCACTACACTTTTTTTAAATTGACGTATATTAAGTCTAGTTACCTCGACATCTATAAGTGACATATAAAAACCAGTACAGATATTTAAGTCAGTTGGACTAATTAATAAAAACCTTCACCCTGTGCATGATCTCTCATATTTTTGAATTTTACCGATTTTTAAATGATATTACTTATGTAGCGTAAACGGGTGGAGATTGGGACTTTGGGTCGTATGTCCAGATGAGGCATATAAAGGGTGATCTAACCGTAATGTACGGTGTTAATTGTGGGCCACATCTTAACGTCAATATTTTTGCCCAACTTAATTTGACATTTCTTTGTTTCAGTGTTTGACAAATTCAACCATGGAGAGGTACCCACTTGAGCAGCACGTTAAGTTTGTTGAAGCCTTTCACGAAAATGTGAGTTCAAATCAAAATGAATGTCGTGCACTTCGTGATTTTTTAGTCGACACTTTCACATCACTGAATTTGTTAAATATCAACGAGTGATTGTTGAAAAACCGATGTATCCACAAAGTGTGACTGTTTGGTGCGTTTTGCGAAATGTTGTCGTCATCCGTACTTCTTCGGAAATGAAATCGGTTAAGTTATTGCTATCGCGAGATGATAACCAAATATATCATGTCGTTGCGGTTTTAATTGGTCGCCGTCTTTTTAGACGGAAAAAAAAGAGCTGAAGAAGAGGCAAGATGACTGCACAGAGTTGCTCCGAAGTAGAGGGGAAGCTCGAAAATTCTACAAGAGAGTTAAGGCGAGAATTCGTGGAACAGGGTTGCCCTCCTGCAAAGACAGCGATGGTCAGCTAGTGACAGACCCGGATAACGTTCTGAAAATATGGAGAAATCATTTTAGAAATTTACTGGATACGAATACCACTCCTGAAGACCCCATTCCAATCCATGACGATGGTATTAACTGTCCACCTCCGAGCCAGAGCGAGATACGTGTGGCAATCTGGATGGACCCCTTCTGAATTGATTAAGACTGGCGGTGAGGAGCTGATTAGGAGCATGCATCAGCTCATGGAGAACATCTGGCTAGAGGAGAGCATATACGGGGATTGGAGTCTTAATCTGTTATGTCCCATATACAAGAAAGGAGATCGTAGTGAATGTAAGAACTATCGTGGAAAAAGCCTATTGCCAATTGCGTACAAGGTCCTTTTAAGCATAATGTGTGATCTTCTAAAGCCAATTGTAGAAAAACTAATTGCACCATATCAGTGCGGCTTTAGACCTGGCAAATCTACGACGGATCAAATATTCACTCTACGACAAATCCTGAAAAAAAACTGATGAAAAGCAGATCGACACCTATCACCTCTTTATCGACTACAAAGCTGCATACGACTCTCCGATATGGAACAGGCTTTATGAGGCCATGTCTGAGTTTGGTAATCCTGCAAAGCTAATTCGACTTTGCAGATGTACCTTGGAAAACACCAAATCCTCGGTTGAGATTGGTAAGGAGCACTCTGAACCATTCAACACAGAAAGAGGTCTCAGGCAGGGCGATAGCCTGTCCTGTACACTATTTAATATAGTTATGGAGAAGGCGATGTGAAAGGCTGGTGTCAACATGTCTGGCATTATATTCCACAAGAGCCACATGCCACTAGCCTATGCCGATGATATAGACATCATTGGCCGAAATCTGTGAGTTGTTTCTGCAGTTTTCTCATCACTAGAAAAAGAGTCGGCAAAAATGGGTTTAGATGTCAACGAGGACAAAACAAAAATAATGATTTCGACGAACAAAGAGTCCTCTCGATGGGGACGCAGCGTCAACGTTGAAAATTATTGTTTTGAGGTAGTAGATGAATTTACCTACCTCGGATCTTCCGTCAATAAGAAAAATAATGTCAGCCAAGAAATCATACGGAGAATAGTGCTCCCCAATAGATGTTTTTACGGACTTCGGCAGCACTTTAGTAACACCACATTATCTTGTAATACTAAGAAACAGATATATCAGGTGGTAATTTTACCCGTTTTGTTGTATGCTGCCGAATCGTGGGTACTTACGGCAACGGACATTCAAACCAGCGAATATTCGAGAGAAAAATACTCTGAAAAATCTATGGACCTCTCTGTGTCGACGGCTAGTTTCGCCATCGGATGAACCATGATCGGTATGAGCTCTACCACGACATCGACGTAGCTAAAAGAGTCAGAATCCAACGACTACGATGGCTGGGACATGTTGCCAGAATGGATGTAAATGCTCCAGCGAGAAAGGTGTTTTAAGGCGAACCTGAAGGACGACGCAGAGCTAGGGGACCCAAACTCCGTTGGAAGGACCAAGTGGTAGACGATGTGGCACCATCTGGTAGGACTAACTGGAGAACACACGCAAAAGACCGAAGCGTGTGGAATTCTTTAGTACTTCAGGCCTCAAATTTATGAACTACGTTCGTAAGTTGTAATGGGCCACTTAAGTAACTTTATTCATTATTAACATCATGCGTTTTGGTTGGACCACCCTTTAGTAAAACTGTAGAAAAAGTTACAACTACCTAGTAGCAAAAATGGGGCTTTGCATACCTTCTTGCAGGCCTAAAAAGGCAGTCAAAAGCCCTACCCTGCAAATGCACGTTTGCATGGATTTTTGCACATCTTTTGAATTTTTGTGATGAACAGATGTACAGGCCAGTTTGAAGAAGGGAAAGAAGCATGTCTGGCGGATCTTTTCTCACCCTAGTAACAGTCCTCATTGCAGGTCTCATTTTAGAAGCGGAAAGTGCATGGGTATGGAATTTTTTGTTAGTCATAGTGAAGGAGTAACTATGGCCTGTATATATGTCTGGTAAAGGAAGACGTACTTGAATGTCAACAAACTGCCATTGAAGGCAAGATTGCAGGCCTAGTTTTACTATGCCTCGGATTTTCCGCTGCTGGGTTACAAATACAAAAAATTACATTCAACATTTCTAGGTATATGTTAATTTTTGTGGAAGTACCAAAAGAGGGTTTTTAGATACCTACTGAGAATTAAGGAAAAAGTTGGTTCCAAATATAAATACAACATACTACGACATATATGGAAAGTAACTTGTGGAAAATTTGACTAAAAGCAGTGTTCTTACAAATAAACTAGTAAGGTACAACTATATTTTATTAAACTTTGTACCTCAAAAAAGGGGAGTTTAATCCCCGTAAAGAGAGACTTTTTTATGAGAGCTGGGAGTAGTTTTTGTCCGAATTTGCTTATCTTATAACTTAACCCTCCGCTTAGAGGATAGAAGCATGTATACCAAATTTCAGCTCGATAGCTCTTAAAATAAAGTTGTAGTCGCAGGGATACACAGACGGACACACCAAAAAAGGGGAGGTGGGAGTTGTTTTTCCGATTTTACTCAATTCAGAACATAACCTCTGCTAAGAAAATATACGTTTGTATAGCGAATTTAAACCCATTATCAATTAAATGTAGGTTGTAATCGCAGGGATAGACGGACAGACACCCCCAAAAAGGGAATGTTTGTATGGGAGGTAGGATTAGTTTTTCTTTAAAATTACTCAATTGAGAATATTACCTCCGCATAGAGAATAGAAGCTTGTATTGTAATTGCAGGTACAGGCAGAAGGAAACCCTTAAAAATGGGGTGTATGTATGGGAGTCGGGAGTAGTTTTTGCCCGATCTAGCCCTTCTTGGAACTTAACCCCCGTTAACCAGAAGCTTGTATACCAAATTTCAGTCATATAGATCTTAAACTACGGCTGTAACCGAGGGGTCTGATCGATGAACACCCCCAGAAGGGGGTGTTTGTATGGGTGGTGGGAGTAGTTCTGCTCCGATCTTGCTCATCTTAGAACTTAACCTTCGTTTAGCGTATAGCTAGAATACAAAATTTCAGCTCAATACCCCTTAAACTACGGCTATAATCGCAGGGACAGACCCCAAATAGGGAAAATTTGTATGGGAGGTGGGAGGAGTTTTTACCGATCTTGCCCATCTTAGAACTTAAGCTCTCCTTTGGAGATATAAGATATTATTAGCAACTCTAGCTCGATAAACTACCCAAATTCAAATATCTTACAGCTGTCAATTGGGATGTTATGAGAGAAATAGTAGTTTTCGATAAAGTAGGTCAATTTGTATGGTAGGTACCAAAACGGGAAGGCCAGTATAGCCCGAATTCATGCATTAGTGAGATTTCCATTAGCGTTTTCCTTGGGAAACATGTGACTGAATTCAGTGTACTTACCTGTTGTAGACATGTGAATTAGGTCATTTGTATGTATGGGAGGTAACGGAAGGGGTGTGGTATATGTTATGGTTTTCTTAGGTTTTGTGTACTTTTATAAGTTTTTTATTCTGAAAATGTTTAAATGTTCCGTTTAGATGTTACAAGAAAAACATGCAATTCTTCAAAAACAAGTCATTGATTACGCTCGTTGGCATAGGAGTTTCCGGAAGAGGTGTGACAAATGTTTCGGTTTGCTAATGTCATACCTACTATTACTTAAACTTGGCTTAATTTCCCTTTGCACCCCATGAATGAGGTATGGGATAGCTTCTCGCGTTGTTGTGAATTAACACGCTTTCAATTTTTAGATTCACAACTAACGGCACCTACTTGTTTATCGACGAATGCGAACGTCACTGTTTGAGAAGCTCTTACTAGACACGCCGATTGATTCGACACTTAATAATACGAGCCGACAATGAAAGAACAATTTTTTTTTAAGATGACTGGAGCCAGGTTTGAACCTGCGATCTCCCGCATGGTAGTCGCGTGTTCTAACCACTATGCCATGGCCGGTCCCGATACCTACTATTACAGGATAATTAAACTGATCAAATTCAAATACCCTCGAGTTTTTCTGTGGTATAGTGTCTTAAGTCCAATGGTCATACAGTCCATGGGCCGTATGTCTCTTTTCAATGTGTCATAACGTGCATGGACGTTGGTGGCGGTGCCCATGGGCGGCCGTGGCATCAGGACAGTCCATGGACCATGGACCTTATGACATGCTACTATTTTCTGTTCGGAAGTTAATGCAAAATATCAATTTATCACAAATCGATAATTTTGTATGGGAGGTACCTGAACGGGCCAGCCGATATAGTCTATATTCATTTCTGAGTCAAACTTTCATTAGCGTGCATCTTTACGCAAGTTACGACTAAATTTAGTGAACATACAAAAGTGATCTATATATATAATAGGCTTGGATGACTGACTGATCAGTCCCCAGCCCAAACGGCTAAAGCTAGAACCATGAAATTTGGAATGTAGGTTACTTTTATGACATAGGCGTGCATTAAGAAGCGATTTTTGGAAATTCGGACTGAAAGGGTATAAAATGGGCGTGGCACCGCCCCATACAACTCGAATTTTAAAATTTCTGTATCTTTTAAGCCATTATAGGTACGCAGTCGAGATTTGGTACGTATATCGGTCGTATAAGAAAAAATACTTTGTTAGTGGAAAGCGGGCGATGCCACGCCCCTTTTTAGAAAATCGTTATATGGGCCAATTAAATGGACCGATTGCAATTATATTTTCTTTGCTTTATATTGTCCATGGGGCCTGTATCATGGGCTAAATGAAAACATAATTAGAAAATGGGGCGTGGTACCGCCCACACAAACCGAAACTTCTATCGGTCACATCTTAGGAGCCATTAGAGGTATGAAGACGAAATTTGGTGTAAATATTACTGATACAAGGAGGATTGCGTCTCGCAGGAAAATGGGCGGTGCCATGCCCCTTTTGAACAATCTTTATCTGGGCGAAATAAATGAACCCTGCACTATTTGCAGGGCCTCTATCATAGGCTACATAAAAACATAATTAGACAATGGGGCGTGGCACCGCCCATGCAGACCAAAATTTACATCAGTCATATCTCAAGAGCCATTAAAGGTATGCAGATGAGATTTTCTACATATGTAAATGGTACATAAGGGATTACTTCTCGCCTCGAAATGGGCGGTGACACGACCTAGTTGAAAAAAAATTTATGTCGGTCATATAGTTGTTCGCCCTTTCGTGTAAACGTCAGCTAAGAATGGATTGTTGGAAATTCGTACTTTTAGGTGTAAAAACGACCAATAAGGGATAAAACATGTACCATCACCCAGACCAATCGGATAAAGCTATAATCGCGAAAATTGATATCAATGAATGTTTTGAATATTTTAGTTGTTCGATATGAAGTAAATTTTCGAAATTAGTTATTTACTGGTACTATCGCCCAGACCAAATGCCTAAAGTTAGAGTTACGAAAATGTTTTTAGCATTGCTCCCTATAGAAATAGAGAGCTGCCAGATGGAATTTTTAGAAATTCGAACAGTTAGGTGTAAAAAAGCCCAAAAAGGGATACAACTGGTATCATCACTCAGACCAAACAGCTAAAGCTATAATCGTATATGGGCATAGAATAAGAGGGGGTACCAGGTCATTTTAGTTGTGCGATACAAATGTATCTTTTGAAATCCAAATATTTGGGGATAAAAAGGGATTAAAGCGGTAAATCACTCAGACCAATGGGATAAAGCTAAATCACATAAAGGTGTGTCCTTTCTTCCTATGAAGCGTTTGCATTTTATCTGTATTGATTAAATTCTAAAGAAGATTAATTGTAAGTACAGGTGGAGCAACGCGAGCCGGGAAAGCTAGTATGTATATAAAACTATGAGGATCAATTCGGTTATTTGAAGGGGAGGTAGCAGAACGGGTGTGGCAAAACTTTTGGTTTTCTGAAAGTTTGGTTGCTAATATCAGATAATAAAACAGACCAAATTCAGATATCCTTCAGTTGTCCGTTTAGAAGTTACGGAAGGAATTTTAACTGTCCAAAAATATGTCTTTTTGTATGGGAGTTACCAGAAGGGGTGAGGCTATAATGCCCATTTACAATCCATTACTTTATTTTGATTAATATTTTAATGTTCAAATACTTTATTTTACCCTTTCCAACAATTCGGTTTTCGAATACACAATTTAGTAAAACAAAAACCTGGTTAACCGGTTTCGTACGGTTCTTCCGGAATTTGTAAAATAAAACTATAATATGAAATTAGATATGATAAAAATAGATATGAATATCGATACCTTAATTCAAAAAGTATGCTAAGTCAACTTAGCATGTTTTCAATCAATTAGAGCTGTTGAATTGCCCTCGAGCTTTATTATTCAAAAATATCGTTAATTGATTACAATAAGTAGATCAGCCACCCATTTAAATTGCGTTTTCTTACATTTACATATTTTTGCAATTGTAATGAATGAAGTTCAAATTGTCGTCGCGCATTCCTAGATAGTCCAAACTGACTTGGTTTAGCGTTAGTGGGCGCTGGCACATTGTTACATGCCCAGTAAGTTAGGACCATCACCTGAACATAAGCAGCGTCCAGAGCTGGTCGTAGGCAGTAACGTATTCTGTTTATACTCATTACACGAATGACGTTAGCTCCAACTTCACCTTGATAGCGTACCTGTCATTACATAATTAAGTAACCCTAAATACTTCTTTACATTACCCATTATAACCGTCATACCACCAAATGTAATTGTTACAACAACAAAAAAACTAATCCTATGCCTTACCCTAACTCAAATGCTTACTGTACCATGACAACAAATTGAGAGTGGTAATAGCGGGGCCAGTACACTAAGTCAGTTGGTCACGGCAATGCCTTTAAGTAACATTTTTAATTTCTTTTAATCATTTTAAGTAGTAAGTTGCTATTATAAACTGCTTTGAAAGGAGAATAAAATGAAGCAAGAAACGCAACAAAACGCATTTCTCAACAAATGCCCGCGTAGTCAAAGAACTGCGAAGCATCAACAGCTATACAACTATGTATTATACAAATAGTACTGGCCAGCTCGCAGGCAGCTATTGTTATTGGCTTGTAAACCCAAGAATGGTTTGCCAAATAGCGAAATAAGTGGAGCAGCAGCAGCAACAATATAAAGTAAAACAGAATTGACGCAGTGCTTATTGTCTGTAACATTAAGGTTTTATATGCGTTTAACTATCACTTCCTGTATTCATTGGTCCCTTACACGGGATAAGGCGCCAACGATGATGACGACGACGACGACGAAGAAAAGCAGCCACCCACGCCATCCAATTACATTTAAAGTTTCAAGTAGTAAGTGTTTGGAAGCCGGATCCAAACATGCAATATTCATGATTAAGGTTATCTGCGGGACGATATTACTTATTTTTTATGGCGTCTGTATGAAGAAGCTGAGACAAATAGCACTAGTAATAATAAATATCAACGGAACGAACGACAGGAGCACGACAAAGTAGCCGTGAGATGTAGCTGAAGTCGTGTCAACGTGTTTAAGTCCTTGTTTTGCTGTTAACTTGGACCTTCATCTTGTGAGAATATCTGAGGTCTCTCATACTTAACTATGTTTCTGTTGTGTGTCGTTGATAAGGCACAGTGGTTTGCAAGCAGCAGGATGTAAATGCAAACTCCTTTATCTAATTTTAGAATTTACTGAATGCAATGCACTTGTTTAGTAACAAATTGCGAAAAAAGTTTAATTGAGCTTACAAAGCTTACGCCTATAAAAAGTAAATTGTGTTTATTTGAAACTTATAAAAAGCTACAATATTCAACAGATCTTCTAAAAAGTTTGGCAGCATATAAATGTGCATATGCGAGATTAGATCAAGGGGTTGGTTCCCGCCCTTGGACATCATTGATATTAGGTGTGGATGCATTGAACACCAATATGAGTGGTCAGGCCCGCCATAGCACTCCATATTTCAAAACGCAATATGTATCTAGAGCACTATAGCGTCATTAGCCTAAAAATTGAGACTTTGCACCAGTTAATATTTCCCCAAAACTACTTACGGTATTGAAAATGGACTACATGGCCACGCCCCTTCTTGTACTTCCCATACAAATGTACAATTCCGCCCACTTAAGAAATCGAGTTATAATGTCAATACATCCAACTTGATCGTTCCGAAATTCTATATTTAGTAAAAGTTTTGGAGAAAAAACTAGATGTCTCTCCACGTCTTTTTGGTACCTCCCATACAAATGTACCATTCCGCCCACTTTAGAAATCTAGTAATAATAACATTACACCCAATGCGATTGTGCCCAAATTCAGTATTTAGTAAAATTGAAGCAGAATAAAGTTTTGGAGAAAAAACTGGAAGTCTAGCCACACCCCTTCTGGTACCTCCCATACCATCAGATACCGCCCACTTTAGAAATCGATTAATATTATTAATAGATCCAACGCGATCGTGACCAAATCAAATCGGAAGTCTAGCCACGCCCCTTCTGGTACCTCCCATACAAATGTATCATTCCGCCCACTTTAGAAATGGAGTAGTAACAACAATACACCCAACGTGATCATGTCCAAATTCTGTAATTAGTAAAGCTAAATCAGGAAAAAGTTTTGGAGAAAAAAACTAAGTCTAGCCACGCCTCTTCTGGTACCTCCCATACAAATGTACCACTCCGATCACTTAAGAAATCGAGTAGTTATATCAATATTCTATAAAATTTTATGTTTTTTTTTGTATTGCAACTTCTTCGTCTAAGAATTAGGAACTTCCAAAACACTGTAAGCTTTCGCAGAGTAAGTACATACATCGTGTGCGGCTACTAGGTGTTAGTGCTGCTACTGTTCACGCGTTTGTAATTGTGTCTTGACACGACTTAAAAACGCCATAAGACACCATTCACCAGTATCCTGTACAATTTCTTTCCGTATTTTCAATGTTATAATAATGCTAATGTAGTTGTTGTTGTCGTTGTTGGTGTCACACTCGTACGTTACCACACTTATTTTCGCCCTTCGCCCAGCACATACTTTACGTTTCAACGCTGATTATCCTTTGTTTTTACATTATATTATTACGAGTATTATTGGCCCCCTCTCTCCTCTCTCTCTCACACTCTTCCGCACACACTCCTGAATTTTATTCCATGTCTCTGATTAAGATTAAGGGAGAGATCTGCCTTACTTCGAAGAAATGCATAAATGAATGAGTGAATGAATGAATGGCTTGAATTAAAAGACGAATGCACTTACACACTCTTGCCTGATGTGTAGAGAGAGAGTAAGTGAATGTCAGTCAGCTGGTCTGATCCTGTTTGTCGTAATATGAAACTCTAAAGACGACTTATTATAAATTCCCCCTCTTACCACACACACACACACACTCTGATATAACAGAGTAAATGTTTACAACTTTGTGTCTACACAAAAATGACAATCAAGCATTCGTACGAGTGTGAAGAACAAAATTAATGAATGAATACGTCGTATGAAAGGAACAACGTATGAATGAAGAAACAAAGGCGAATAAATGCGTACATGAGAAATGCTAACGAAATGAAGCAATTACATGCAGCTTTTGCAACACGGGATATCCCAGAATAGCAACGACAACCATATCACAAGGACGAATACAAAAAAATCGCAATTCCTTTGCCATTTCTTCCTTTATTACAACTCTATGTGCAACTTTTACTTTGTGCACGTATCCAGTACCACCGTCACCACCACTTTGTGTCATATTTCCACGTTCCAATCATTGTGACAAATGATTTTTTATGCAATCGCCCTTCCCCAAGAGTCCGACCATCCACCTGAACCCTGACGAAATTTCGCAATTTGGCTGACCCATGACTTAAAATGCAGCAAGAGGATATGCAATCTCCAAACTCCCGATGGCATCATTTAAGCTTTTACTTGTCTTTGATAATACATCACCGTTGTGGGGAGATAATAGTTTACGTCAACTGCAAGGACGATTGCACGATTTTTATTTTAGTAAAAACTCAAGGATAACCTTCAGAGTATTGGCAACATTGGCAACAGCAAACCAATGAGGATTTTAGTTTTATATATTTTGGAAGACTTAAAAGTTTTATAGAATAGTTTTAAAAAAAATTAGAGATAGTTAAAGGTTAAAAAACAATATTTTATTGTTTCAAAGATCTTTTTTCGTAATTTGTTAAACAAAATCCAAAGGGGATCACAATGCTCTACAAATCTTCTGGATGATGTTAAGTAAAGGGTTGGTGGACTCCTTCTTTACTGACAATTTTTAAAAGTTCATTTAATATTTTATACAATATTTTGCAGCGATAGTTTGACAGTAGAGAGTACGGTAAGCAGGTCAACGTTCAATTGTTGCCAAACGAGTTGGCACCGCTAAATAATTGTTTGTTGCAGGCAATAGAATTAAACCGTTGTATTTATTTTTAACATATGACAACACCAGAGCTATAGTGATCTATGGCACAACAGCATTTTCCCGAGAATATTATGGAAACGCGTTACGTTAATTTGCTAACTGCACTAATTCTATAGCCAAAGTTGAGATACCTCAATTAAGGAAGCACTGAAGATAACTTACATTCGTATAGAATGGAAGAATTTTGTTATTTCTATACCATTATGTGTACCATAATTTGTTTGAGAGGGGAAAACCAAATGTGCCAAGAAAATGTAAGATTGACTGACGAGATTGCTTGCTGTATATTACTTTAATATGTTACATACATTTCAGGTCATTCGAGTCAATATATGAAATTCATCAATATATAATTTACTGAGACATGTGTGTGTGATGCAAGGTAAAGCTTCTGATCGGTTTAACTTGGCAAACCCAGAGTGATCCTTGCCAATTACACTTCAAGTCTACTCACAGAGCTCCGTATTCGTAAAAATCTTACACGAGCTGATCTAGAAAAACTGAAAGATACGTATATTTTTTTTGAGCTATATTTTCTGAATCTGGTTAGTTTGATCATGGGTGAGGCCAAAAGTTTAAATTTGTCTTACAGTGAAATAGGCAAGCAGACCGCATTTGAGCCTACCATCGAAAATTTCAGTCTGCACACCGAAACGTCGAACAATGGCATCAGACTTATTAATTTCTCTGCGGCAAGAAATATGGTAATTACTAGGTTTCACCATAGAAATATTCATAAGGCAACATGGTTATCTCCAGATCAATTGACGAGGAATCAGGCAGATCATGTGGTAGTCGATGAAAGGCACGCATCGTGACTTCGATCACTGCCTTACCGCAGTTAAGGTACGCACAAGGCTAAGCATGGCGAAAAACGTACGTAACCAGGCACAACGAAAGATGGACATCGGTCATCTACGGACTTGGGTACTCAAAGCCGTCTCAAGAAGATGTCTGGTACGATGATGAATGTCGCAATGCCACGAGAGAGACCGATACTGTATACGGGGCGAAACAGCAGCTAATGGTAAAGCGCACGGCACAGGGAAGTGAGACGAGCGGCAACTCGTTTTTTCAGACGGAAAAAGAGACAGGATAAGTGCACAGAGTTGCTCCGAAGCAGAGGGGAAGCTCGAAAAGAGAGTTAAGGCAAGAATGCGTGGAACAGGGTTGCCCTCCTGCAAGGAAAGGGATGGCCAGCTAGTGACGGACCCAGATAACGTTCTAAAGATATGCGGAGAACATTTCAGCAACTGGATACGGACCACACTACAGAAGACCCCGCTTCAATCCATGACGATGATATTAACTGTCCACATCAGAGCCTGAGCGAGAAACGTGTGGCAATATCCCGCCTTCAAAATAACAAAGCAGTTGGAGCCAAACTCGTGGAGAACATCTGACTAGAGGAGAGCATGCTCGGGGATTGAAGTCTCAGTCTGTTATGTCCCATATACAAGAAAAGAGATCGTAGTTAGTGTAAGAGTACCAATTGCTTACAACGTCCTTTCAAGCATAACGGCTTTAGACCTCGTTAATCTACGATGCATTAAATATTCACTTTACGACAAATCCTGGAAGAAACTCATGAAAAACATTTCGACAACTACCACCTCTTTGTCGACTATAAAGCTGCCTTCGACTCTCCGATAAGGAGTAAGCCATGTCTGAGTTTGGTATTCCTGCAAACCTAATTCGACTTCGAAGATGTATCTTGGAATACACCAAATCCTCGGTTAAGATTGGTAAGGATCACTCTGAACCATTCAACAAATTGTAATGGTCCACTTAAGTAAGTTAGTATGTATGCTGATCTCAAACGGATCCATACCAAATTTTAACGAAGAATAGGGAAAGAGTCCTTCAGGTATTACGTTATCCAAAATAGGGCCATGTGAAAGTCATGTCGCCTTCATTTTTTTATTTCCCAAAGAAGATTCAAAATGTTGTGTGGTAAAAGACAAAATCACAGGAGCCTAATATATTGTTTTACGTACATCGCACTCTGAAAAAATAAAGTCTTAATTTTGCCACTAATTTTTGAGGGGGTAATCCCGAGAAAATTGAGTTGATATTCGGATTCAGGAGTTTATTTTACATAAAACGAGAAAAGGTAGGTGATGTCCAGAATCAGGTGATCATTTTACATAGGATTCAGCAAGAATAATGTCGAAAAATAGGTGGTTAGTGGGAGAGGGGTTTGGAGCAGCTAATTTATGCCCATTTTATTGTTTACTAGCTGGCCCGGCAGACTTCGTCCTGCCTCCAAATTTTTGTAAAATATGTTGAGTGTAGTTGAAATATAATAGCAATTGGTTTATTTCATTGACTTCTAAAATATTTCAATTTGAAGGGCGAGATTTCCCGGACAAATTCCGTTCTTCATATATCTTAAAGATTATTATATATTATTATAAGAATTGCTGAAACGGATCAGCAGTGTCGTCCATGATGTGATGAAAACATACTTATTGATAGGCATATATTCTAAAACCACATTTTTAAGCCGATTGACTGACATATAACTTTCTGCGTTGGTGTACTGGGTGATTGTACCTTTTATCCTGAGGAGTACGAATTTCCAAAAATGCCTTCATTAGGCTCAGCAACCCCATTAACCGTATGGTCAGGGTGATATCAACAGTTATTCCTATTTTCGTTATTGTCCCCTAAAATTTCTACAGCCAATCTTCACTGCCAACTTTCACTAAAATTTTGTGACAAATGGGGTCAACCGTTTTCACAATCAGTGGTGACATTAAAATGTACATCTTTTTTATATATATAGACTTCTGAATACCTATGATGTTAAAAAAAGTGACTAATTCGTAAAAATGTTCATTATAATTCCACCCTAGCGACACCTACCGGGTCAATTTATACAAACAATTTTTTCTCAAGGTTCCACAAACATAAATACAAAATTTCAGTTAAATTAGTACATGCATTCAAATTTTCGATATAAATCCACCCTAGCGCCATCTACCGGGTCCATTTGTACATACAATTTTTTCTGATGATCAAACAAATATAGATTCTGAATTTCAGTTAAATTGGCCCTTTCGTTAAAATTTTGATTGTAAACCGACCCCAGCGCCACCTACCGGGTCCATTTGTACATAAAATGTTTTCTCATGATCAAACGAATATCCATTCTAAATTTCAGTTGAATTGGCACATGCATTCAAATTTTCGATATAAATCCACCCTAGCGCTACCTGGAGTGGATTTTTTTCTTTACGAACAACCTACGGAAAATTTCGAATCGAATAAAAAATTAGCCAAATCGCTCCAGCCGTTCTCAAGTGATGGTATGACATACGTGGACCATTTCATTTTTATATATCGTCGGCTAGCCTGCAAGTAGTGTCATGTGTAATTTTGGAATTTTTTTTTTATTGTACCATTGTGAAGCTCTACTGGTCATACATAAGTCTACCAAGTCGTTTTGCGATATCTTAATGGGTTTAGAAGATAGCAAAAAGTGCTATGTGTAACCCATATACGAAATATTCCTGCAATAGGTGTTATGTGTTTTTTTATATGGTAATTATTATTTTTTTATATAGTAATTTTTAGGTTATGCTAATATCGTATGGATGTACCTACCAAAATAAAAATAAGGTACTGTGTGGCGCTTTAGCAAACCTTTATGTAGCTACTGGACAAGAGTTGGAGCAAATTATATTAGAAAGAGGCCATACAATGATGGAAGTCGACAGTGTCCATTCAATGTTAGAAAATTTGTTTACAGCTCCAATATATTCGCCACTAGATTATGTTAGTCGCATGAGACAGTCAAGACCAACACATCCATACACAGTAAACTACTTAGAGTATACTTTTTTAAGGATTACGAGCACGTTCCTTTACCTCAATCAGACCTGGTGAACGTGCAGGTGATGCAAAAGTAAACAACATCCGTGGATTGCTTTTTAAAGACAATGAAGTTTATTTCAAGCTGCGCCACACCGATAATTGGGAATTGATGTGCCAAAAAAAAGCGAACAAGGGTACTTAAAATAAATGAACCAAGAAACTTATATGAATCTCCCTTAAAAATTAATGAATCCAAATACATGAGCCTCCAGTCATTAAAGCAATATATGCACAAAGATTACCACTCCTTTTATGATAATCTTCAACATTAAAAATGTATTTGTTTAAGTTTTTTTGTTTAATTATCTAAGTTTCTAAATTTTTTTTTTAATAAAATGTTAATGTATTTCATCTTACATATTGTACCACCTATTTTGCTAGCGTTAGGCGTCTTTTAATGGCAAAAATACTTAAATATAAAAAAATAAAAAATCTAAACAAAAAGTGTTATGTGTACGAATTCATATGAATATATTTTAAAAAAAGTTCCTTCAAAAAGTGTTATGTGTAGTTTTTCTTAAAAAACCTATAGCACTCCGTAACAGAGATCAATATCGGATATATTTTAATGCAGTACTCTGGTATTTGTGGTAGATATTCAGTTAAGCCTATGGTTAAAAAAAAATATCTTTAATGGACAAAATAAATCAGTTTTTTGCCTCTCCTGAAAACCTGTTCAAAAACACATAACACTACTTGCAGGCAAGCCGACGATATATAGATTACGTATTTTAATTTTAAAGAGCTAAGAACGAAACGTTTCGTTGGTATTCTGATTCAATATAAGTCCGACCACAGTGCATCGGTTAAATGGTTTCAAAGTCTATAATGGACATACGAGCTGGCGAGGTTTCATAGTATACCAGGTATACTCACAAATAAATCACATAAATGCAGCGAGCGACAACTAACTACAATACAAAGAAATATATAGAATGATCTATAAAAGACGATATTATAAGATACAATCAGCTTAAAATTAAATACCTCTTCTTCCCTCCAATAAAACTCAAAACCTTTAACATCTTTTGTTTTCAATTTTAACATAGAATAGCTAACATTGGAATTCAACAATTTTTTAAAGCCAAAGTTTGCAACATCACATAAGATTTAACCCATGTGATTGTTGTAAAAATAGATGAACTAAATTTCAACATGACACATACCCTTCTATGCATTTTACCTTTACTCATATAAAAAATACTTCATTAAATCCTTTAGGGTCAGGGAATAAACACAACAAATCCCATAATATGTATCATTCATATTCAATGTCTGTATGAATACGTTTTATAGACATTTGATTTACTATTACAATTTATCCAGTTCTCCCATTGCATCAATAATCATCATTTGTTATTGATACTGATCATAATAAATATGAATGTAACCAACAATTGTCATAGTATGAATGTAATTGGTATTGAATTTATATAGACAAATATTTACTACAATCCAATGATATACTATTTCATATGTATGCATATACGTACACGCACACAAACCCATTATCCACACATACTATATGTTTGGATAAAAATATACCAAAATAAACTGGTAAACATTTTTATATCGCAGTTTAATCTAGCTTAGGTAAATAGTTATAGAGATGGAAGGTAAGGTATAGATAAATACAAAAAGTTAAGATATAATTTTTTCAAAGAGTATAAAAACGGCCAATAGCCTTAATATAGTAAACGGGTCCTGCATTCCATTACACATACAAATTCTAGGACATTTTACAGGCGATAACTAACAAGCTGAAAATTAACACCATACAAATAATGTAATTTAAGTTAATACAAATACCACATGTATTAACATTAGTCTCTTTTAACATTAATAATACATTATAGATCTGTCAAATACCACCTAAATCACTTTCATCCACAAAGATTTTGTATTTATATACATAAGAATTTTAATTTAAAACATTGTGATTTAAATCTTTCGCAACCAGACTGCTGATGGTGAGTTTTGTAATATTTTTACATACATATGTGAATAACATTCTGAACTTGCGTTTGTCATTATACGGTTTAATATATGAACATAATAAATATTCAAAAACCAAAAAACAGATAAATTTGTACAAAAGTTTTATTTTTTCCAATGAAAACATTATTTATATGTACTCGGTGGAGATGAGGTTGGAAAAAACACAGACGCAGCAGCACAGTACCAACTGGTCAATACTCCTCAACGAATAGCGAATATAACAAACAATTGGAAAAATGTGATAGCGTAAACAAGTTATAGCACTATTGCAATAAGCAAGTGTATTCTTCAGTAATTGCCAAACACACTGACATTTGTACACACATACAAGGGGTATGATTGTGCATATACCACCAATAATTTACTATCAGTGTACATAGATACATACAAATATGTAGTACATTAGGGTGAATCGAATGTAAAAAGATGTTACAATAATTGGTTAGAACAAAAACGTTTTGAAAAAAAGAATTTTGTCATAATTTCAGATTGTTATTACAGGTAATATAATGAGAAATAAAAGTGTGAACTTTTTTTTAACATTGATCTGGAATTTATTTTAAGCTCAAGACCATGGGTATTTTGAAAGAAGTCTGATGATAAGGATTCGTGGCTGAATCCGAAACAGCTGTACAGACTGCCTGGCATTATGAGAATATTATTATGCTAATAAACTTCTTCCAACAAACCCATAGTCTTGAGCTTGAAATAAACTCCAAGTCCAAGTTCTAATAAACAGACCGCATGTAAACAAAAACGAAGACTTTTCCTTTAACTTAAAAAAATAGTGTGGAAGCAATCATTTCTCAATCTTACTTGCTTATTTTCCCTTTACATTTCATGAATAAGATATGAGAGAGCTTCTCGCATTATTGTAAATTACCAAGATTATATTTTTAGACTTACATTACCCGACCTATAGTTATCCGAGGAATCCGAACGTCAGGTGTTTGACAAACTTTTACTAAACGGTCCTCGGGGTTACCTAAATTTGTTCTAATTTCAGAACTTTTCAAAGTAGAGAACCAGTATGTTTAGAATTGGCTTGGTAGCTAATGTATAAATTAACATCTTAATAGATCTTTGCAATAGTCTTGAACTGGACCAGTAGTTGCACATGTATCCCAATTTAATCGATGTCTACCTCTATTCAACTGGCGGATGTCCTCGACAAATACAATACAAGTGATGCCATACAGGAAATGCGATGGACGGCACAGGGATGCACACGTCGAAAAAACTGTGACATCTTTTATAGCTGCCATGCAGAAAGACACTAATTTGGATGCGGATTCAAGGTCGGCAAGAGACTTCGACATCGATATTTGCGGCTTAACCCTGTAAGTGACCGAAAAGCCACTATTCACCCCGACGGATGACAAAGATGAGGACATTTAAGATGCATTATATAGGCGCCTAAAGGAAATATATGACTGCTGCCATGCACATAATATTAAAATTGTTCTGGGAGATTTTAATGCTGAAATAGAAAGGGTCGATGCTCTTGGTTTAGAAGTCGGCAAATTCAGTCTGCACAGCAAAACCGGATTAACGGATTAAGATTAGTTAGCTTTACGTCGGCAAAAAAACATGGCAGTTAGTGGAGCCATATTCCCGCATGAAGATATCCACAAGGCAACCTGGATATCCACTGATCAAAAAACAAGAAACCAGATTGATCACGTGCTAATTGACGGAAGGCATATCTCATGCGCTATGAACGTGCGTGTGATGCGCGGTGCAAATATTGGCTCGGATCACCACCTAGTTGCGGCCAAGGTAGGTATGCGATTAAGCAGCATTAAAAACGATCGTAACCGAACGTAAAGGAAGCTAGACATCAAAAAGTTGCATACCACCGAGATAGCCAATGCCTACTCCAACCAACTCTTTCAATTACTTCGAACCAACCCCCGAATAATGATGTTCCCGACACCCAATGGCAGCATATTGCGAATTGTATGACCACTGCCGCAACGACCTTAATGGGTTATGAAAAACCACGCTCAGACAACCCCTGGTACGATGAGGAATGTCGAGGTTCAAAACTGCAGCCAATGGCGACGCGTGCAGTGACGGAGCGTTATAATAAGAAGAGGAGGAAACTGACACGCCTCTTCAGGCGGAAAAGTGTCTATGGAAGAAAAGAGAGAGCCAGGATATCAAAATCGATCTCTACTCGTTCTCGAAGACAGCATAAGTGACAAAATTACACCAATCATCGACGATGGAGAAGACTGTCCACCACCGAGCCAAAATGATATCAGCACTGCAATTGCACGACAGCCGGCGACGCGTCGCGACGATAAGCTGGCAACGTGCATGTACCAGCTCATAAAAACAATTTGGCTCAAGGAATGTATGCTCGATGATTGGAATCTATGTGTTACACGTCCTGTGCTTAAGAAAGACAGTCCAAGTGTGTGTACCAATTATCGCGGGATCGGCCTTTTACCTAACGCATGCAAGTTTCTGTCTAGTGTGTAATGTGAATGACTAAAGCCCATTCTGGTAAACCTGATTGGACCTTATCAGTGTGGCTTTAGATCTGGTAACTCCACGACCGACCAGATATTCACACTGCGACACATCCTGGAGAGGACCCAAGAGATGCAGATCGACACCAACAATCTATTTATCATCTACAAAGCTGCATTCGACAGTCAGATGCGACAGAAACTATTAGATGCTATGGCTGAGTTTAGTATCCCCGCGAAGCTAATTCGACTTTGCGGGATTATAGTGAGTGACAAACAGTCCATAATCTCTTTTACATATATCATAATGAAGATGATTATACTAGTTTTGGACGCTGACAACTATAACTTTGAAGTGATAGATGATTTTGTCTACCTTGGCTCTGTCATAAACAAAAATAATAATCTCAGCATGGAAATCAAGAGACAAGTATTGATAGCAAATCTCTGCTACTATGCGCTGAGCAAGCGTTTTAATGATAAAGCTCTCTCTCGACGGACGAAGATCGAACTCTACCAGACAGTGATCATTCCTGTCTTGCACTACAGCGCAGAATTCTTCGTAATGACGCAGGCGGATCAATCTATTCTGGTAGTTTTCAAAAGAAAAATACTTCGTAAAATATTTTGGACCCATCTTCGTTAACAGCGAGTACCATCGTCGAATGAATCATGAGCTGTACAACGATATCGACGTAGTCAAGCGCGTTCAAATAGAACGAATGAGCTGGCTTGGACACGTTGTACGAATGGACGAGGCGACCAAAACTTCGATGGATGGACAAGGTGAAATAGCTGTTATCTAAGCTTGGTGTGACGAACTATGTACGGAGCGCAAAAGACCGAAGCGTTTGGAATACAACTGCTAGATAAATTTCTGCTGTTTCTGCCATTAAAGAAGAATAAGAATGTCAATTTGTATGGGACGTAAATATAAATGTGTGAACCTTTCTATGTCACCGAAAATTTTTCGGATTGTGTTCGTTGAAATATCAAATAATAACAAATTTGTCATTTAAACGCCAAAATGAAATTTATCATATAAAAATTTTACAAAACAACTTTTAGTGTAATGTATCTCGGTAAAAATGGGTTCAAGCGTTTTTTTTTTTTTAAATTTTTATGTTTCTACCCAAATCAAAATTTTTGTGATCTTGTGGTAAATTCAGTTTAAGGTTATCTTGATACACCCTAATACTTCTGTGGTATTCCAAATACCCAGCAAGACATTTCAATATAAAATAAATTGAAGTGCGTTAAGATGCTATCGCTCTCATCATTTTGCTTACTGTCCTGTTATCATCACGATTTGATTTTATTATTTAAAAATTATTTGTATATGTTTTAGAATCTGATAAAAATTACTCGATGTAACATTTAAAACCCTAACAAACTCTTTGTAACGAGTAACTTTCTACCTTAACATGCAGCACAATGTTAGAACACGCGACCACCATGCGGGAGATCCGTGGTTATATTCCCGGCTCCAGTCATCTACATTTTTCTTTCATTGCCGGCCCACTCGATGTTGTAGGCAGCAACTTCGTAGTATAAGTGTCGAGTCAATCGGCATATTTAGTAAAAGCTTCTCAAACAGTGACGTTCGCATTCGTCGATAAACAAGAAGGTGCCGTTAGTTGTGAATATAATTAGAAAGCGTGATATGTCGCAACAACGCTAGAAGCTATCCCATACCTCATTCATGGGGTGTAAAGGGAAATTGAGTTTTTTTTTAAGTTTACATAAAACTCACATATTTTGACATACATACGATAAACGAAAAAAGGAATAATATTGAACAAACTTTGGAATAACTTATTACAACTTTTGATTTAATAGCAGGACTGGAGCAATCTGCACTACATCGAAGTAGGTTTAAAAGTATTATTTATTTTTTCTTTTTTCGTTTGTCAAAGATTAATATACTTAAGTGATAACTCCCCATATGAAAATGAAGTCTTCCGTAAGGGAAATGATACATGGAGACTGGCGTTTTCTGCATTATGAACCAGCATCAAGTGAGTTCCATACATTTTAAACTAATGTTGTCATATATGTTGTCAGTATAAGGAACATTTCCTTTGCAAACCAGATCTTAATATCTAGGGAAAAACTCTCTTACATTTAAACTCCTAAAAGATATGATGAAAGGGAATTATAGTCAAATTTGTTTTTTCCCAAGTCTTACTTTATGTGAATTTGTATCTTAGCCTACGTTGAGCTACATTATATGCTGGGTATTCTTGTAATAAGTTTTCTTTTTTGTTGCAGCATGTAGGTAACTCTTTTTCTGTATTATCCAATATGTACAAACGTACAAACTCAATTTACACGCATTTTGGTGTCTCGTTATTCAGAAGCCATACAAGAGGAGTGACTCCAAATAATGTATATGTTATAGTTTTCATAGTGGGCTCAATTTCACCGGTCATAACAACTAAGATGAGGTGTGTATTTCCAAAGTCACTTATGTGTTTGTATGAGTGGGCCGACCAAGTAAACAACATACACATGCACATAGCTCAATATTTGCATTAATTATAACACTTTATTGACAATATTTTACAACTCCAAAATACAGCGCGTTCGGCTGTGGAGTATTTCGACGCGCCCAAAGTGCCCTTTTAGGTTTTTGTATTATTTCCAGGTATGTATATTCAATTAAGTTGTTAACAAAATTGGCCACTGAGTATTGTTGACGCACAGTGGAGGATTTTTGCAAAACATATGAGAACTAATTGAAACAGTTTACTGATTTAGTCGATCAAGCTTATATAATATAAATTTGTCTGTGTAAGGGAGTTGTTACAAAATCAAATAAGAATTTTTTATTAGTTTTAGATTCAACAAATTATAATAATATAATTTTGAACGAGCCACTGTGGTCGATTTTCTTCAAAAAGGCGCGTATGAGGGTAATTTTCGGAAGTTCCAGAAATCTTTTTCTAACTATGTCTACCTTTCCTTGATAGACTAAGGTAACCAAAACCAAATTATTTTGCAACCCGAAAATCTCCGAAAGTATTCGTCGAAGACTGAAAAATCCCGTTTGACTATTTTTTAACATGTGTCACTATTTTGGAACATCTCGGAACACTCTGAAAGGTAGATCTTTTGGTTACACTTAGTCACTTCTTCTGGTTGCAACAAGTTGCAACTAATGAAGATATCGAAGATTTCCGGGCTGAACACAGGGTTAGACATACTACACACATCTCTAATTTTTATAGGTTTTGGTTCCTCAAATAATGGAAACACTGCCCGGATATTCCTTTAAGATATTGAAATATCACCAGAGATTACAGGATTTGGTAAAGATATACTCTATCGCTTGGCTGTCATTTTGACGTGTATAAATATGTCAGATGGGATCGACCCAAACGAATACCGACTTTATACTCTCAAAACTGCCAGGCTTGTCGTAGAAAAATATGGTTGGTGGAGTATGTCAACCACTATGTATAAAGTGTTGCTGCATAGTGCGGATATCATAACTTCAACGATTTTACCACAACTCAGATTAAAACTACTCATCATTACTCATATTTTTTACATGTTTAGGCCAATTATCGGAAGAAGCTCTTGAGCACATGAACAACGATTTTAAGAATTTTCGGACGAACTACGCGAGGCAGATGTCTAGAAAACAAAATTTGAAAGATATATGGCAGCGATTCCTCATCACTTCCGATCCATAGATTTGTAGTTTGAGAGTGACAGACAGGAATTCTACGAACCAAGATCTACTTGATGAGCAACAGAATTTATTCAAACACACATGAGGTTGGAGATGCGAATGAGGAAAAGATGGAAATTGTTGAGGATGAATTCTGAGAATTCGATTCAAAAGGATTGCGTTTTTCATTCCAGTAATATGGCGTTTACCTTCTTTGCAAATATGATGATATTCAATCAAAAAATACCCTTACAAAAGTATTTACGATCATGCAAATAATTCAAATAAATTTTTATGGAATTTCCCGTAACATTTTCTGATTGTTCAAATTGACCTTATTAAATTTGCCGGCTTTTCAAAGATCAGAAATTTCCTCAAAAATTTTAAAAACTGGATGCTGCTTCCCAAATAATTTCGAACCATTTTTATACAATGAAATTTAAGCTCAAAGTTCGCCAAATACACGAAAAAGTGCATGAAAAAATTCTCCGAACCTTTAATCTGAATAGATCTTTTTGCCGTGGAATTGGCCATATACATTTTTATATAATGTTTCCGTATTGACGTTCAACCTTGGTCAAGGATCCTTCAAGATTTTTCCATGGCTTTTTGGGAGCCACCAAAACCTAATGTGCGCCTTTTCGACCTAAATCGACCACTGTGCTAGTGAGAAAAAGAGAATTTTGAAACAATTTCAGAAGTTTTATTTCGAAATTCTAACGAAAGCAAAATCAATTGATTCAAAATAACTTTTAGACGTTTTTATTGTATTTATTTATAATGTTGTATTTTCCACGCAAATCAACAGAATCCATCACTGTGCCATGTGCAAAATGAAACTGATAAAATTCATTGACCCATCTTTAATTTACCGCAGACTTTACATGGCCTCCAGAGAGACAATGACTTTTATCTATTTTTCCCCCACACTGGTCTTACAGCCGTTTCTTTTTTGTCCTACAATGTATTTTTTACCTTAGAATGTCATCAGTTGTTTTTTTCCTCGTTTATTTTAGTAATAAATTTTATTTATTATACAAAAAAAAAATCACCATCACAATAATCTCATTTAATAGAAAAATAACGTTCAATACAATCCTATATATTTTGTTCTGCGTCCTCCACCTGTCAAGCTCCCCACCACGTCCAATTCGATTACATCAACCCAAGATGACACGTGGTGGATAACCGCCGTAATAGGGATTATAAACACCATAGATATTATAGAAACTTGGATAATATGAATAGTAGGGATTATAGTAACCAGCTAAATTGCCATATACACTAGCATCTAGGCCAAAAAAGAAGAAGGGTGAACGTGCCTGGCGCCGATTCCCCTCGGCTGGCTCAACCACGCCAGTGGTATCATCACCGCCGCGACTGCCAGCCTCATTTCCAATGGCAAATAAATCCGTTGCTCCAACAGCACTCGCAGACGTTGTGGTCGTGGCTGCACTGTTGGCGGCTTCCTGCACTGCCATTTCGGAGAGCGGTGATAAATCACTGGCACTTGCAGTGATTGCTGAATGATGTGTTAAAGCGAAAATGCACACGAAGACAACGGCAGATGATGATATTTTATTCATTTTTGCAGCTCCCCTGTTTTTTCGGTTATTTTCCGTAGCAAGTGTGCCTGTTGTTTTTATATCAATACGTAAAAATGAAATCACCGCGCAAAAGAGCTTTCGAACAGGTATTGAGGGGTATTAGATTGCGGATTGCGGTAGATATTTTCCCAAAAAGTTCTAAATCGAAACTGTAACCAACGTCGATCAACATGTATGTATTTATACAATTTCACTTAGTTAAAAGTTGTAGACAACAAAAAACGTAGCACACACACACTCACAGTGTTTTTACAAATTATCCGGCACATGTATGTATATATGTCAATGTGTGTATAAATATGTCAATATGAAGTAAATGTTTTAATTTGTGGAATAGAATATATATTTCACTCTAACATCAGCGAATAAGGTTGGTAATGGCTTAATCCATGTACATACATTTCTGGACACTTGTATATATTTTAATATGTACATATGTATGTATCGAAAAACTACATATGATGATATATTAAATTAATAACTATTAACTTACGCACAGTGAATTAGTGGAAATATAAAACCAGTACAGAAATTTCAGTCAGGTAAACCAATGTATAAAATGGTGGATTTTCTAATTTGAGTTTTCTGCTAGGTATTCACTTAGGAATAACCACAATTCTCTCTTTGGAGATCCGCAAGCAGCTGACAACGTCCGAGACATCACGCATTTTCCGGTCAATGCGATTGAACTTCCGTTCAGTGGTAACAAATGCGAAAAGGCGTAATGTCGAGTAACGTCACGGCATGCTACCACCAATGCCTATTAGAAGTTGCTGAAGCTTAACACAAAGGCTCTCTTAGTGACTTCGGCAGCCTCAAGACACTAGGATCGGGCGCGTTGGCCTAATAAGCCACTCTCTTAAAAAAAAAACAAATACCATGAAAACATGAAGAAAAGGAAAAACAAGAAAATAGGAGGGGAAGATGCACTTGGTTCAACAGTCGGAAAATTAAGTATAGACCATAATACATCCGTTAAGGGTTTAAGGCGGGTTAGCTTAGTGTCGGCAAGAAACATAATAGTGAGTGGAACCAGATTGAGTGGAAAGATATTCATAAGGCAACCTGGATTTCCCCTGATCAAAATACAAGGAACTAACCCCCCTAGTTCCGAACATACAGTAGCAGCATATTGCGAATTCTATGACCACTTCCGCAATGACCGTACTGGGTTATGAAAAACCACGCTCAGACAAGCCCTGGTACGATGATGAATGTCGCGAAATGTCTGAGAAAATTAATGCTGCATACAAAGCAAAACTGCAGCCAATGGTGACGCGTGCGGTGACGGAGCGTTACAAAGAGAAAAGGAGGGAGATGAAACGCATTTTCAGAAGGAAAAAGCGTTCGTGGAAGAAAAGAGAGAGCCAGGATATCGAAAGTTGCAGGGATAGAGGTGAAACCCGAAAGTTCTACCATAAGGTAAAAAGCAAAGGTTTTGGAACAGGGATCCACACCTGTAAGGATATAGACGGAAATTTGGTCACGGACACTCAGAGTGTGTTGCAAATATGGAGGCAACACTTTCGTTCTCTTCTCGTTCCCGAAGACAGCATAAGTGACGAAATCACACCAATCATCGACGATGAAGTAGACTGTCCACCACCGAGCCAAAACGAGATCAGCACTGCGATTGCACGGCTTTAAAATAATAAAGCTGCTGGAGCCGATGGACTGCCGGCAGAGCTTTTTAAAGCCGGCGGTGATGAGCTGGTAAAATAAATGCACCAGCTCATAAACACGATTTGGCTCAGGGAGTGCATGCCCGATGATTGGAATCTGAGTGTCCTATGTCCCGTGCTTAACAAAGGCGATCCAAGTGTGTGTACCAACTATCGCGGGATTAGCCTTTTATCCATCGCATACAAGGTCCGGTCTAGTGTGTTATATAAAAGACTAAATCCCATTTTAGCGAACCTGATTGCAACTTGCCAGTGTGGCTTTAGACCTGGTAAATCCACGACCGACCAGATATTCACACCACGACAAATCCTGGAGAAGAACCAAGAAATGCAGATCGATACCTACCATCTGTTCATTGGTTACAAAGCAGCATTCGACAGAAATTGTTGGATGCTATGGCTGAGTTTGGTATCCCCTCGAAGCTAATTCGTCTTTGCGGGAACACTGACTGACACGAAGTCTTCAGTGAAAATTGGCAAAAAATCTGTCAGAGCCATTTTCTACCAAGCGAGGCTTTAGACAAAGCGATAGACGGTCCTGCGATCTCTTTAACATCGTAATGAAGATGATCATTCGGAAGGCTGCAGTAAACAGGAATGGTACCATCTTGAATAAAAGTCACATGTTGCTCGCGTATGCCGATGATATAGATGTAATTGCCCGTAAGTTGCGGGATGTTACTGAGTCTTTTTCGAGCATTGAAAAGCATTCGGCGGAAGTGGGTCTGGTGATAAACGAGGACAAAACCAAGTTATCTGTTTCAACGAACAAAGAATTCACTCGTCTGGGATGCTGCGTGAACGTTGAGAACTATAACTTTGAAATGGTAGATAAATTTGACTACCTTGGCTCCGTTGTAAACAAAAAAAATGTCAGCCTATGCGCTAAACAAGCGATTTAATAACAAAGCGCTCTCTCGAAAAGAAAAGATCCAACTCTGCCAGACACTGACCCTACCTGTCTTGCTCTACAGCGTAGAATCTTGGATAGTAACACAAACTCATCAATCTATTCTGGGAGTGTCCGAGAGAAAAATACTTCGCAAAATATTTTGACCCATCGTCGTTAATGGCGAGTACCGTCATCGAATGGACCAGGAGCTGTATGGGCTGGATAATGACATTGACATAGTCCAGCGCGTTCAAATAGACCGAATGCGCTAGCTTGGACACGATGTACGTATGGATGAAAATGCTCCAGCTCGAATAGGCTGCGACACTTAACTCGATGAACTGCTACAGGTCGAAAGGTCTTCGGCAATAAACTCGATGGGCGGCGCAGAAGGGGGCGACAAAAACTTCATTGGATGCACCAGGTAATAGAGCTGGTATCTAAGCAAGAAGTGAGGAAATATCTGCGGAGTGCAAAAGAGCGATGCGCTTGGAATTTTTTCTAAGAATTTATGTTGCTATTGGCAATAGAAAGAAGAACATTCCCGACAAAATTCTTCAATTCATCAAAATTAGAGAAAATAGTTGAATATGCATTTTTTCTAGTGCCAATCTGGTTTTGTTACCTTCTCATGAAAAATTTAAGGGTCCAAACTGCTTGGTTCAGTCATTAAATCGTTATTTACTCTAAACTAATAAAAATGTTGTATGTTTAGGAGCATTCCCTAGGCTCTGACATTTATGTCAAAGATAATTTTTTTTCACATTTTTCTTTGATAGGTCGAAACAAAAAATATAAAAAGCTAAGATTGTCTTATTTAATTTAAGATTATTTTCCTCGCTAATCTATGTAGGATATCCTAATAAAATAGTGGTTAAAAACTTCTTCAAACATAAAAAATAGTGAACAGGTATGTATGTTAAATTAATTATATAAAACTATATAGATAAAAGGCTTGGATGACTGACTGATCACCCCCCAGCCCTAACGGCTAAAGCTAGAACCTTAAATGTATGTTATTTTCATGACGTAGGCGCGCACTAAGAAGGGATTTTTAAAATTCGAACTGCAAACGGAAAAAGGGTGTTAGTCGTATGTTAGTCGTACGAGAAAAATTACTTTGTTTTTATGGGAAGGAGGTAATACCACGCTTCTTTTAAAAAATCGTTATAACGATTTGCCTGTATATCTGTTTGCCTGATTTTGCCTGTGTGGTACTGTTAGTAGGGCCTCTATCATAGGCTTCATGAAGCCTTAATAATACAAATGGGCGTGGTACCGCCCACATAGACCACAATTTCAATCGGTCATATCTCACGAGCCATTAAAGGTATGAATATGAGATTTGCTACATATGTTACTGGTGCACGGAGATTTTTGGAAAAATGGTAAAAGAAAAAGGGTAAAACTGGTGTCGTCGCCCAGAGCAATCGGATCCAGAACAATCGGCTAAAGCTATAATCTCTAAAATTTATATGGGCACTTTCTGGGGTAAAAAAAAATTAAGAAAGGGGATACAAATTTTACTATTGCCCAGACCAAACTGCTATTGCTATAATTGTGTAAAATTATATGGGAGTGCTCCCTATAAAATTAGATCGAAGCAATAGAGGGTTTTCGAGATTCGTACCTTTTATAGGAAAAAGAGGTCACCAAATGGTGCCATCGCCCAGACAATGCGGCTAAAGATAGAGTTGCAAAGAGTTAAGTGAATATTTTTTATGAAGTAGTTGTGCGATATGAAGTAATTTTACTATTTTCGTAATTTAGAGGTAAAAAATACCAATAAGGGATAAAACTGGTACTATCGCCCAGACCAAACGGTGAAAGGTAAAGTCACGAAAATTTAGAATTGCTCCCCATAGAATAAAAGAGCTGCCACATGGGATTTTTAGAAATTCTTACTTTTAGGGGTTAAAAAGGTCAAAAAGGGATACAACTGGTACCATCATCCATACCAATCGACTAAAGCTATTATCGTATATAGGTACGCCTGCTATAAAATTGGAGGGGGTACGAATCCATCTTGGTTGTGCGACAATAATATATTTTTTAAATTTTTAGCTTTTAGGGCTAAAAAGGGATAAAAGTGGTACAATCACCCAGACCAATGTACTAAAGCTACAATCACATAAATTGAGGTGTTCGTTAGTCTTATGAAGCAGTTGTGTTATGAATAAAAAAGCACAAAAATTAACGTACGCGTTGTTCTTGTGGAGTATTGATCGAAACGAACATCTTTATTGAAAATATATTCCAAAGCTACAGGTACACGTTGACGTAACAGAGAAGTTATGCGATAAGAACTATTTTTTAAAATTTGTATTCTCAGGGCCACCAGGGCGAAAAGTTAAACCATTGATCAGAGAACACACCTAAAGCTCTTGGGATACGAAAGTGCATATTTAAGAGGACGTAACTGCTAACAACATCTACACCAGACAACTTAAGCTAAATGATTTCAAATTTTTTCACATGTAAAACAAACTTAATTAATAACGTTTTATTTTAACTGTATTGCTTAAACCTTTAAAAATCTACATAGTAAGTAAGGCAACGCGAGCCGGGAAAGCTTAAATTTCTGTATTACTTAAAAATGTATAGACTTAAAACATTTTCGAAGTTTCAATTGTGAAACTATTCCTAACATTTAACACCACCCTACCACTGTGCGATACAACAATAAACATAATTGAATAATACAGACATCAAAATATTAAATTGACCATAACGCTGTTAATCACCTATAAAAATAGTTTAATACAAGTGCTAAAATTTACAATGCAACAACAATGTGATATGGTAACTTCAAAAAGAATATTTGAAATTTTTTTTTAATAGAATTTTAAAGTAAATATTTTTCGGCTTTATTTATTTATGGTAGAAAATAAAGTTATTCATCTCACACACACACACACGAATATATTTGCGCCTACATAATTATTTGCGAAAAAAAACATAAATTTTGTACACACATAGATGTATGTAAGCATAACTGCACTTGTTTAATTTATTTTACATACACAACAAATATTTTATATTATTCTTTAGAGAAGCGTAAACAATAATTATGAAATATGTATGGAATGGCAATGATTCTTCTGTGGGGTGATAATGTTGGTTGTAATGATGGCAACGCCAACGACAGCGATGATGATGATGATGATGAAAATTCAATGGCACATACATACCAAGTTATACACGCAGACTATAGACAATGGCAATAACAAATGTTTGCTCGTGTACAACCAACCGTATAACCCTGAACTTGAACGTCAAAGTAATGTGAACAAATAAAAACAAAAACAACAACAACAACACGATACTAAAACAAATAGAGTAGGAAAATTGTCGGGGTCAATGGCGGCTACTATTCACAGACAAATTCATGCAAGTCATGTAACAAGTCTATAATTAAATAAAATTTTCTTACATTTTTTCATCAGAACATCGAACTAAAAATCTATGAATTTGTTTAATTCAAGCGAATCTGTTTCGATGAAAACACAGTTACGGAAACATAGGTGACTTGCAAACATATATTTTGACTTTAGACTTTGATCGACCAGAGTTAAACTCTTTCCTCTTGCGCAAAGTTCGTACTTTACAACATGCTAGACATTTCCTTTAGTCTAGACATTCGCATTTTTAACAAAAAATTATTTATAAAATTATTAGCATGCCAATGATAGACCTAAAAATAATATGTAGTAAACATAGAACAGTAATATAGGGAGCACAGTAAAAAATTGAACATTTACATACAAATTTGTGTGTTGCATGTACAATAGACCTGGCGTTAAAAAGTTTTTTTGGAATCTTGAGTGTGGGTAGCAATTAAAATATGCGACTTGATGCCAAAATTGATATAGTAAATTTTCAGGCTGATCGGATGGTGCCAACCCGTGCCCCAATGAGGTCAAAGGTCAACATTTTAAAAAACCACCAAAAAACTGTTATTATTGCATTTTATTAATTTTTTTAAATAAAATTACTATAGATATAATGTTTTTTCTTCAATTTTCATTAAAAGGGCTTATAAGTTTTATTTTAAATCATTGAAGATTTTGAATAGACTAAGGGGTTCTTACGTTAGCTCTCTACAATGTGCAGCAAGTACTGTTTACCGTCTTCGTTGTGTGTTAAGCATTTGTAAGAGTCAGTTATTAGTCTGACTATTTTTTCGACGGCATTCACAACAGCAATGCTTTTGGAGATCAGCTGTCCTTTAAAAATGCTTGGCTTAAGAAATTTGATGCATTAAAGCGTAAGAAATCCATGGAAATCTCCAAACGAAGAAAAAAATATTTTGTTTTCGTAGTCAGAAAAGAGCTCAAATACTTGGATGTGAATAATTTGAAATTATTAACATCATCACCGATGTAATGGTCTTTATCAGACTCAGACCACCTTTTCTTTTATTTCTGAGTCTACATGTGGGTCAAAAAAGGCAAGTGCAACTGTTTTCTTCGTTAAATACCACTGGTGGTCCCGAATTTTTTCCAATAGCACTGTATATATTTTAAGTATCAAAACAGCCAATAATCCTCTTTATTAGCTTCATATTACTATTTGGACTATAGAGGCTTACTAAAAAAATTCACATATTACGAGTTCCATTCAACTGAATCGCAGAAATTTTAAAGTGTGTGTGAAAAATATACATTTTTAAACAATAGATGATCTTGTACATGAAACTTGCATGTGACGTCACTCCAGGTGCACGAAATGTGAAACTGGGAATGCTACCACCAAGAAATATAAATACAAATTGTAGACGTTCTCTATAATCATGCCGAATATGTACTTTCGCTTAATATTTAAGACAAAAGGGCCGTTTTTTGCACCAGTTGTATCAAAACATATAATTTCTAATGAATTCAGAATATCAATTTTTAGCAAATAGGCGTAGACTGATTGAGCTACTGTAGAACCAGTTAAATCTTTAATGCTGGGGATAGCTATAAACTTTTCATAGTTCTATCACGTCAGCCCAGTAGCCAAACGAACAACTTTATCTATTCCAGCAATTGCGTCTCGTGGCATGATGGTTATAAAACGCGACTTCAATGCGGGAGATCTCAAGTTCGATTAGCTGTGAATCTAAAAATAGAAAGCGTTTTAATTCCCAACAACGCGGGAAGCTATCATATACATACATGGGGTGTAAAGGAAAATTAAGTTTGTTAAGTAAGTGGGAAGTAGCATTCCGTCCCAATGCAAAACTTATGTTTTAGGGATATAAAAAATTTAATATATAAGAAATACTTATAACTTGGCCAAAAGAAAAATTACATTGAAATTTTCAATATTTTCTTTGCCATGACGCCGACGGTGTTTTTAACGTTGCTCATGCAAACTTGTGCAATTCAGAAGTAGATCCTCAATATTGTGAACTAGCGTCTTAGAAGTTTCACAGATAAAGTGTATATATAATGGAGATGACATATTGCCGGCATCCATACAAGCTAGCATTCTGTCGTCTATAAAATTTTCCTTTCCATGTTTTTAAATCGGCATATTTCAGCAACTTGGAATTTTTCATAGTTAAGTCTGAACATGAAATTAAGTGCACAAAAAATAGACACTGTGTGGCCAAGTACTACATAAGAATATAGTAATTAAACCAAGTTCGGGTTTTTCTCCATAATTTTCTTTTCGACGTTTTTCATCTTCCTATCATTGTGTCTTTCTTTTTTCTTCATTTGTGACATTGTGATCGACACAAGTCATGCTACCAACACCCCCACTTTTTCGCTGCTTTATTAAAAAGTCTCTTTCTTGCTATATACTAATAAGCTTGAGAACTTTCACGTGGGCAAAGTCAAATAAATTGATTTGAATTATACTTCGTTCCGGAGATTTTATAATGTTTAATGACTTTTGCAGCACACGTACTTTGGTCTGGAGTTAGGATTCTAGCTTTATCACAAAAAGAAAATATTTCATTTAACACCAATCTTGCACTTTCTTAAACTGTTTTACATTAATATTATAAATTAAAATATATTTACATTTACATGTCCGCTATAAATTATTATATAAATTATATATGTGTATTTGATTCTTGTCGCATAGTGTACTTCAGAGTTAATGAAACTGTTAACTAATTTACAATTTGTAAATCATGTTCTAATTTATAGTATTTTTATTTATAAAATTTCTCATTAATACAATTGATAAAACGTAAAAAATACAGTATTTTGGGGATCTTTTCAAAATTTTGACCTTTGACCTCATTGGGGCACGTGTTGGCACCATCCGATCAACCTGAAAATTTGCTACATCGATTTTGGCATCAAATCGCATATTTTAATCGCTACCCACATTTAAAATTCCAAAAAATAAAAAACCCCATATAAGCTGCGCCAGGTCTAATGTACAATGTACATACTTTTAGGTTTAGATTGTGTGTGAATGTGTGTAACTGTACCATATACATAAACCACCTACGCAAGCGAGTTCATTCGTATGTTAGGTGTGGGCGTGTTGTATCTCAGTAAATAGTTTCAATAAGTAAGCTGTCGAAAGCAACTTTTATATTCAACAAAAATGTGATAAATTTATTTCTATATTGCAGGATTTGCATTAGAGTAAATACTCGCATCTGGTTCGAAAAGTCAATATGTAATTCCTAAGTCACTTCGTAGACGATAGAAATGGACCAAAGTAACAAGTTATGATATATATTTAAAGGGAGTGAAATTAAATACGTTTTTTAATACGTTTTTAGCGAAGACACAAACCCCAAATATGGAATTCATCAAAACGAGTTTGTGTATGAAAAAAATATATTTCAACTTAAAAATAGTGAATAATAATTGAAAAATATTGAATAATAATGATATATAAAGCAATAAATAAATACATTTGTTAAATTTTAAATAAATAATTTCCTTTCTAAATACATGCGGTATAAATGATATGGTGTAGTAGCGTATTCAGGGGCCCAGATTGGGCACTACGGGCAGAGAGGAATGAAAGTCATTTGCATCACGTCATAGCCCCATGGGAGTAGGTCACTCCCATATACGAGATATATCAATCCTCTGTTTCAGATCAGAGATATATCACAAAGTATGTGCGATATAAATGATATGCAGTATTTGCTAATTCGGGGGCCTAGATTGGGCAATACGGGCAGAGAGGAATGAAAGTCCTTTGCATCACGTCATAGCCCCATGGGATTAGGTCACTCCCATACTCAAGATATATCAATCCTCTGTTTTAGATCAGAGATATATCACAATGTATTTGCGATATAACTGATATATAGTATTAGCGTATTCGGGGGCCCAGATTGGGCACTAGGGGCAGAGAGGAATGAAAGTCCTTTACATCACGTCATAGCCCCATGGTAGTAGGTTACTCCCATACACAAGATATATCAATCCTCTGTTTCAGATCAGAGATATATCACAAAGTATATGCGATATAATTGATATTTAGTATTAGCATATTCGGGGCCTAGATTGGGCACTAGGGGCAGAGAGGAATGAAAGTCCTGTACATCACGTCATAGCCCCATGGGAGTAGGTCACTCCCACACACAAGATATATCAATCGTCTGTTTCAGATCAGAGGTTTGTGTCTTCGCTAAAAACGTATTTAACTTCACTTCCTTATATTTTTATGGTAAAATTCCCAGAATTTACATAATAAAAAACGTTTCTGCACCGTTTAATAAAACTAATTTTACAGCTTACTTATGGTATCGTTAAGTCCATAAAGTTGATGAAAACGGGTACAAGTCTTTTCTCTTCTCTAATTATGGCCATTCTAAGCTATACATATACCAAAATTTCAATCATTTATGTGGTGCCTGGACATAATACCCACGAACATAAACCACAAAAAAAAATTGGGGCTTATGTCCGGGAAGTTGTACCTAAAACCGATACCCAAAATCGTTTTGGGGATAATGTCTGTGGTTGTTATGTCGCGCACCCAATTATGTACACTATTCGGTCGGAATATTGTGCCACTTGATGTAAAAAATACCTGGCAGAAGTTAATGGTTTTTAGTAAATAAGTAATGACATGGGAATCCATCATACAAATGTTGGGTCTTCTCTACGAATTTAAAGAAAATTAGCAAACAAGTTCCTTGAAGTGCACAATAAAAAAAATATTAACTTTATTTAAAAAAAGCGAGATTTAGACATGAAAATTTGGAATATTTTTTCAAAAATCCTTCTAAATTTGCTCTGGTTTGAGGAAATGCAATTCGGCTGGTACGCACGATAATTTTCAAAATACGCAACCAGATGTTTTGAAACTTTATTTTTCTTTATCTTAATTGGCAGCAGCAACCGAAGTTCATCTTTCAGTAGCCACGCGTAGAAAATAATTCCAAGCGCTTCGGTCTTTTACGCCCCGTAGATAGTTAGTCACATCAAGTGTAGATAACAGCTCTTTCACATGGTCCATCCAAAGAAGTTTTGGTCGTCCCCTCCTGCGTCGCCTATCGGGTTTATTGACGAAAATCTTTCTAGCTGTAACATTTTCATCCATTCGTACAACGTGTCCAAGCCAGAGCATTTGGTGTATTTCAACGCGCTTGACAACGCGCTCGCTTTGTACAGCTCGTCGACGACGACGATACTCGCCGCTAACGATGATGGGTCCAAATATTTTGCGAAGTATTTTTCTCTCAAAGACTCCCAGAATAGATTGATCCGCTTGTGCCATTACCCAGGATTCTTCGCTGTAGAGCAAGACAGGTAGCATCAGAGTCTGGTAGAGTTGGATCTTTGTTCTTCGAGAGAGCGCTTTGTCGTTAAATCGCTTACTTAGCGCAAAGTAGCAGCGGTTTGCGATCAATACTCGTCTTTTGATTTCCAGGCTGACATTATAATTTTTGTTTATGGCGTAGCCAAGGAAGATAAAATCATTTACCACTTCAATGTTATAGTTGTCAACGTTCACGCAGCGTCCCAGACGAGTGGACTCTTTGTTCGTAGAAACAAATAACTTGGTTTTGTCATCATTTAACACCAGACCCAATTCCGCCGACTGCTTTTCAATGCTCGCAAAAGCCGCAGTAACATTCGGCAATTCACGGCCACTGATATTTATATCACCGGCATACGCGAGCCACATGTGACTTTTGTTGAAGATGGTACCATTCCTGTTTACTGTAGCCTTCCGCATGATCATGTCCATTACGATATTAAAGAGATCTCAAGACAGACTATCGCCTTGTCTAAAGCCTTTCTTGGTAGAAAATAGCTCTGTCAGATTTTTACCAATTTTCACTGAAGACTTAGTGTCAGTCAGTGTTATCACGCAAAAATTTGCTGCGCGGGGATATTAAACTTAGCCATAGCAGCCAATAATTTCTGTCGCATCGGACTGTCGAATGCAGCTTTGTAGTCGATGAACAGATGGCAGGTGTCGATCTGCATTTCTTGGGCCTTTTCTAAGATTTGTCGTACTGTGAATATCTGGTCGGTCGTTGATTTACCAGGTCTAAAGCTACACTGATAAGGTCCAATTAGGTTCGCCAGAATGGGACTTAGTCTTTCACATAACACACCAGACAAGACCTTGTATGCGATAGGTAAGAGGCTGATCCCGCGATAGTTGATACACACACTTGGATCGCCTTTCTTAAACACAGGACATAGAACACTCAGATTCCAATCATCGGGCATGCATTCCTTGAGCCAAATCGTGTTTATGAACTGCTGCATGCGTGTTGCCAGCTCATCGCCGTAGGCTTTAAAAAGATCTGCAGGTAGTCCATCGGCTCCCTCAGCTCTATTATTTTTAAGCCTTGCGATCGCCGTGCTGATCTCGCTTTGACTCGGTGATTTCGTTACTTATGGTGCCTTTGGGAACGAGTAGAGATCGCAAGTGTTCCCTCCATTTTTGCTGAGTGTCCGTGACCAGAGAACGAAGCCGATCCGAATTTGTCGGCGGCGGCGGCACAGAATATTTTTATCGGTCGGTGGCGGCGAACTGGGATTTTTACCGGCGGCGGCTCAATTTCGGCTCATTACTTTGTAACCATCGGCGGCGCATCGGCTAATTCTCGGTCGGCTTCTTTCTCTTTCCGTGACCAGATTTCCGTCTCTGTCCTTACAGGTGGGGAATCCCCACTGGGGATCCCTGTTCCAAAAACCTTTTGGTAGAACTTTAGGTCTTCACCTCTATCCCTGTAGTTTTCGATATCGTGGCTCTCTCTTTTCTTCCACAGACACTTTTTCTGCCCGAATCCGAGAGCAAATTCTCATTATAACGCTCCGTCACCGCACGCGTTGCCATTGGCTGCAATTTTGCCTTGTATGCAGCATCTATTTCCTCAGACATTTCACGACATTCATCATCATGCGGGGACTTGTCTGAGCGTGGTTTTCTATAACCCAGTACAGTCGTTTGCGGCAGTGGCCATTGATTTCGCAATAGACTGTGTGTCGGAAACATCAGAACTTTTGAAACTTTGCACGAATTAATATTACCCCAAAATTACTTACGGTATTGCAAATGGGCCCTTCTGATACCTCTCATGCAATTATATCATTCCGCCCACTTTAGAAATCGAGAAATAATATCAATATGCCCATAGCGACCTTGCACAAATTCTATTTTTAGTAAAACTGTATCAGGATAAATTTCAAGAGAATAAAACTGGTAGTCTAGACACGCCTCTAATGGCACCACTGGAAGTCTAGCCAAGCCACATCTGGTACCTCCCATACCCATATGGTGCCGCCCACTTTAAAAATAGAGTAAAAATATTAATATACTAGAAAATTTTATGTTCTACTGAGGGTGAGGGTATATGTAAATCGGATTACCCGACTGAAACTTTTTCATTTTTTTTTTTCATTTTTTTCCGATATTTTCCTCCTGTAAGTTTGTATTATTTTTGTAAGTTTTGTCCAATCGCTTTATGAACTCAAAACAATTTGCACCAGGAGCCCAGATATAAGCGCTATGGACTAAGGTTTCTCTTGGTGAATGTCAAACTTAACCATTACCACACGAATAGCCCACATCCAATTCTGTAAGACAGTTTTCCTCCACACTGTCAGTGTGCTGCACAAATTTGCTAGGAGTGACAATCCAATTACGAACAGAGATGCGTAATATTAATAATCCCGATAAATCCCGGCAGTTTGCTCTCGGTATTAAGCAGTTCAAAGTATTGACATTACTTATTATTTAACCGAATTCAGAGATATTAAATTTAATCATCATTTAAGCGAAGGATATAAACAACGGAATATTTCTCATTCACAATATGATTTTTAACGATATATATTATCCTTGCGATACAAGTTAAATTTTTTGTGTGTTCAAAAAATATATGCATATCTACCTAGTTGTGTATAAACAACTTGTATTCGGCATAAAAAGCCTTGAAAGTACCAAATTACCTTCGTTGAGTTTTTAAGTGTTTACAATTGCCAGTTTCGTTGTACAATTTGTGTTTAACGAGTATAAGCTACTTGATTTATGTTGTTTCATAGTGCACATGTGAACACTCCCAGTCACTTGGATAGTGAGATGACATATGAAAAACAATTGTGAATGATTAGCAAATACCCGAACAACTTCGTAACCTGGGCAATATGAATGAAGACCACTGATTTAGTGTTGTCCTTTACGAATGATTAATATTTATGCAGCATTTATTTATCATATCATATTAATCACTCATACGTGAACTAAAACATATCACATGTTACCACCTACAGCTCCACTTCTTGACAGATTCCCACTATTATTTTTATTAAGCCTTCGAGTAGCAAGTTTTCAATTTGGTACAGCCGTTTTTAAGTTTCAATTTACTTTTTTATATATAGAGTATATATATATCACGTCAAGTTTCTGAGAAGCTTTTACTATGCATGCCGATGGAATCCACTACTTCCAATTTGCTGTCCAAAAAGTAGGAGACCAATCAAAGAAAAGTTGATGGCTGTGACTGGTCTCGAATCGATATAGTATGATAGTTGCGTGTACCCATCATGCCATGGTAGGTTTGTACAAATTTGGTACAAAAACCACCTAAATCTCCTAACCGTTTGTTTACTTCGTCTGCTTTTCAGTTGAGCTACACCATGGTTAGTGTTCGTATATATTATATTGTTACACTGCATTTAAACAAATCACAGACACTATTGAGATAAACAATGTTGGGCACAGACAGTATTGAAATAAACAATGTGTGGAAAAAAAATTCAATCATCGAAGAAAATTTTCCTTGAAAAAGATACTTTATAACATAAAAATGACTTATATCATTGCCACTGTCTATCCATATCGATGCCAAATACAC